>CM075992.1:6550178-6694740 GCA_038087875.1 Malacoraja senta
TCTTTCCCTCTCAATCCCATTCTCCTGCCTTCTTCCCGTAACCCCTGACACCCGTACTAATCAAGAATCTATCAATCTCCACCTTAAGAATATCCATTGACTCCACAGCCTTCTGTGGAAAGTCTCACTTAGTCTCAACTCTTCTGGACCTCTCCCATGGCCCTTCGAGTCACATAAAACGTAGGACGTAGACCATTCGACAGTACACACCCTTCGGCCCACAATGTCTGTGGCAAATGTGATGTCAAGAACCCAAGATATCAAGATATCAAGAACCCAATATCAAGATATAAAGAACCCAAGAATCCTTTTTTGCTTAAGTCCACCTTCCACCACCTCCAGTTTAAATTCCATTTGGAATATTTTTGGAGGACCATGAAGCCAAGAAGCAAGAACCAAGAGCAACTGTACAGTTTTGCTCCCATAATTTGAGGAAGGACATTCTTGCTATTGAGGGAATGCAGCGTAGGTTTACAAGGTTAATTCCTGGGATGGCGGGACTGTCATATGCTTAGAAAATGGAGCAGCTGGGCTTGTACACTCTGGAGTTTAGAAGGATGAGAGGGAATCTCATTGAAACATATAAGATTGTTAAGGGTTTGGACACGCTAGAGGCAGGAAACATGTTCCCGATGTTGGGGGAGTCCAGAACAAGGGGCCACAGTTTAAGAATAAGGAGTAAGCCATTTAGAACGGAGACGAGGAGACACTTTTTTTATTTTATTTTTTTAAATTTTTATTTATTAGAAGTACATTACATTACAACCACATACATTAGTACTCGTCATTTATATCTTCTTACAATTAATGTACTCCATTTATTTTTTACACTAGAAAAGGAAAAGATTGAAAGAAAGAAGAAAGTGAAGGAAAAAGTGAAAGTGTAGGAAATGTGACAACAAAAAAGGACGAAGACCCTATAAGAGCAAAATTAAAAACAAAAGAAAAAGAGTTAAGAAATAGACCCTAGGAAAGAAAGAGAGAGAAAGAGGAAAAAGAGAGAAACAAATATTTTTATGAGCATTACGCAAATGGGACATACCAACTCTTCAACTATCATCCCCCTTACCTGACCTCAATTTTTTTTAAAGTACTTTTGCACCCTATGTTTGTAATAATTCTATAAATGCAGACCACATCAGGTGGAAGTGATCTGGTTTACCTGCTAGGAGGAGTCTTATCTCTTCGAGGAGACACTTTTTCTCACAGTGAGTTGTGAGTCTGTGGAATTCTCTGCCTCAGAGGGCGGTGGAGGCAGGTTCTCTGGATGCTTTCAAGAGAGAGCTAGATAGGGCTCTTAAAACTAGTGGAAGCAGGGGATATGGGGAGAAAGCAGGAATGGGGTACTGATTGGGGATGATCAACCATGATCACATTGAATGGCGGTGCTGGCTCGAAGGGCCAATTGGCCTACTCCTGCACCTATTGTCTATTGTCTATTGTCTAACTTATCTGCCTGCACATGATCCATATCCCTCCATTCCCTACATATCCATGTGCATACCCAAAGTCTCTTAAACACCACCATCGTATCTGGCTCCACCACCACCCCTGGTAGTGCGTTCCAGGCACCCTCCGCCCTCAGTGTAAAAAATAACCCTGCACATCTCCTTTCAACTTTGCCCCTATCACTGTAAAGCTATGCCTTTGGTATGTGACCTATCTATGCCTCTCATAATGTTACTTACGTTTAATTAGTTGTATGTATAATAGCCTGCACCGGGTAACTAATCTTCTTGCTGTGACTAGGTGTAGGTTCTGCATTCCACGTAAACAGAAGTATTTGTCGTAATCTGTTTATCAGATACTGACATGATTTGGCAATCATTTGACTTAGACGTGGAATAATCCATTAACACGGATTCTTGTAATAAGACCATAAGCCATCGGACCACAATTAGGCCATTCAGCCCGTCGAGTCTGCTCCGCCATTCCATCACGACTGATCTACTTTCCCCTCTCAACACCATTCTCCTGCCTTCTCCCCATAACCATTGACACCCTTACTGATCAAAAACCTATCAAATCTCCACTTCAGAAATACCCAATGACTTGCCCTCCACTGCCATCTGTGGCAATGAATTCCACAGATACGCCACCCTCTGGCTAGAGATATTCCTCCTCGTCTCCATTCAAAAAGTACGTTTTTAAATTCTGTGCCCGCTGGTCCGGGACTGGAACCATCCTCTCAATGTCTACCCTAAAGGCCTTTAATTATCCAGTCGGTTTTAATGAGGTCCTCCCTCATCCTTCTGAACTCCAGCGGGAGCAGACCCGGAGCCTTCAAATGCTCCTCACATATTCAAGTCAAGTCAAGAGAGTTTATTGTCATATGTCCCAGATAGGACAATGAAATTCTTGCTTTGCAATATAGTAGGCACGAATACAGAACAGATCATATCAGTGAGTCCAGATACCATTATATAAATATATACACATATCAATAAATAAGCTGATAAAGTGCAAATAAACAGATAATGGTCTATTAATGTCCAGAGATTTGTTTCCGTTGAGTTTAAAAGCCTGATGGCTGTGGGGGAAGTAGCTATTTCTGAACCTGGACGTTGCAGTCTTCAGACTCCTGTACCTTCTACCTGAAGGTAGCGGGGAGATGAGTGTGTGGCCAGGATGGTGTGGGTCCTTGATGATGCTGCCAGCCTTTTTGAGGCAGCGATGAAGGAATTCGTATTGTGTACGAAGGAACTGCAGGTACTGGTTTACCTCGAAGATAGACAAAAAATGCTGGAGTAACGGGACAAGCAGCGTCTCCGGATAGAAGGAATGGGTGATGTTTCGGGTCGAGACCCTTCTTCAGACTTCTCATGTGGTGATGGTTATTTTTCTCAGATGAGTTGAACATAACTCACTACATTTATCAAGTGTTGGATGCCAAGATTTGCATGGGATGCGCAAGCTTGGGGAAGTTGAAACTTGCCCAAGTGTTGTAAGAATTCAGAGATAAGGTAGAAGTCTGTAACCAGAAAATAAAAGGAGATAGCTGAGAGGTTTGCTGGAACATGGGGTGATTGTGAAGCTGCAGGATGGAACAGAGGCACATCTGGTAGAAAATTACCCCCTCCCCTGCCCCATGGCTCCAATAATGTGGATTTATAGGCAGATTAACACACCTACAATAAATAAACCCAGAGGAAATAAATATTTGGAATTCTCTACCCAAGAGGACAGAGGAGGCATAGTTGTCTTAATCTAATCAAGAGATATTGATAGATCTGGGGATATGAAGCATGAATATGGGGCATGGGGTGAGTGTGCGATCGTACGGGTGGTACAGCAAGCACACGAACCAAATGGCCCACACCAACATCTATTTCTTATCCTGACAGTATGTCCTCATTGTTTCCCCATTGTATCATAGCTTGTAAGACAGTAGAATCAGAGATAGACACAAGATGCTGGAGTAACTCAGCGGGGCAGACAGCATCTCTGGAGAAAAGGAATAGGTGACGTTTCGGGTCGAGACCCTTCATCACACTCTGAGGTTACTCCAGCTTTTTATGTCTATGTTCGGTTTAAACCAGCATCTGCAGTTCCTTCCTACCCAGTAGAATCAGAGAGTCGGAGATCAGAGATTAAGGGCGGCACGGTGGCACACCGGTAGTGTCGCTGCCTTGCAGCGCCAGAGACCCGGGTTCGATCCTGACAACGGCTGCTGTCTGTACGGAGTTTATATGTTCTCCCTGTGACCGCGTGGGTTTTCACTGGGTGCTCTGGTTTCCTCCCACACTCTAAAGATATACAGGTTTGTTCTCACCTTCTCCATCATGGTCTGGTTTGGCTCAGCCACCAAGCACGACACCTGGAGGCTGCAGCGAATCGTCCGATCAGCAGAGAAGGTTATTGGCTGCAACCTTCCCTCCATTGATGAACTGTACACTGCAAGGGCCTGGAAGCGAGCGGGCAAGATCATCTCTGACCCCACTCACCCTGGCCACAAACTCTTTGAATCACTTCCCTCTGGAAGGCGACTCCGGACTGTCAAAGCTGCCACAGCCAGACATAAAAACTGTTTTTATCCACGAGTAGTTGCTCTACTCAACAGCCAAAAATCTGTAGCCTCCCTTTGATCTGGTATTTTGTTGGTTCACATGCTTGATCAATGGTGTTTTATCATGAATGTTTTATTATTATTAATGTTTAGTGTTTTCTGAGTCATTCGTAACTGTCACTGTATGTCATGTTGTTACTTGTGGGCAGAGCACCAAGGCAAATTCCTTGTATGTGAATACTTGGCCAATAAACTCACTTAATACATACTTACTTACTAACTTACTTAGTAGATTAATTTGTTTCTGTAAAATTGTAAATTGTCCCTCATGTGTTGGATAATGCTAATCGCTGGTCGGTGCGGACTTGATGGGCCGAAGGGCCTGTTTCCACGCTGTATCTCCAAAGTCTAAAGATATCCTGCACGGAAACAGGCACTGAGTGCGTACTGACCATTAAGCATCCAACCTAAATTTTTTTCTGTTATTTGACACAGTAGACAGTCATTGTGCTCAGTTAGGACAAGAAGATAAGAAGGGGCATTTTCTACCAGCTGTGCCACCGTGCCACCCCTCAGCATCCTGAATCAGGGACCGTTTCTTCCCACCTGTTATCAGGCAACTGAACCATCCTATCACCAACTGGAGAACAGTCCTGACCTCCCATCTACCTCGTTGGAGACACTTGGACTATCTTTAATTGGACTTTACTGGACTTTATCTTGCACTAAACATTATTCCCTTTATCCTGTATCTGTACACTGTGGACGGCTTGATTGTAATTATGGATAGTCTTTCCGCAGATTGGATAGAACACAAATAAAAAGCTTTTCACTGTACCTCGGTACACGTGACAATAAACTAAACTGAAAAACTAAAAACAATTAGCCCGTCTCCCAGCAAACCTCTCAGCTACCTCCTGGTTGCTGATTAGTGTAGATAAGATGTGCATGTACCTTTAACATAGTGACCTCACCACTACTAACCACTCCCCACATCACCAGTATAATTACAACCTTCCCACCCAGCTCTCTCTCTCTGGTTCCAGTGACAGACCACGGACAGCTAGGGCAGAAACGTATGTGTATAATGTGTAGTATGAATAAACAGTAGTAAAGAAACAGTGCGTTATGACACATCTTTACAATTAGTACCCCACAGGAGATTGTGAAATTAAGGAGCGGATAGATAAGGCAATGTAAGGACAATTTTCACCCGGAAACCAGCAGTCATAGCGGACCTGAGTAGCTCTCAATGGTGCCAAATACAACTTTGTTTTCAAGAGAGAGTTAGATTTAGCTCTTAAGGCTAAAGGAATTAAGGGATATGGTGGTAAAGCAGGAACGGGGTACTGATTTTAGATGATCAGCGATGATCTTATTGAATGGCTCGAAGGGCTGAATGACCTACTCCTGCACCTATTTATTCTATGTTTCTAACTGAACACAACATCCCATGTGTCTTCGTAAAGTCTAAATGAATCTTTCTTCCAATCTCTAAAGGGCCTGTCCCACTTTCACGACCTAATTCACGACCTTTTTTACTCGTGGACATTTTTCATCAGGCTAGAAAAACGTTTTTCTAGCCTGATGAAAAATGTCCACGAGTAAAAAAAGGTCGTGATGGCATGAGTACCTACGACTAGCATCACGACCTACCTACGCCCTACCTACGACCTCCTACGACCTCGTGATGACCATTCTGCGAGTATGAGTCAAGGGTAAACTCGGCAGAGGTCATGAATTATGTCGTGAAAGTGGGACAGGCCCATTAGGTTTATTCTCCGGGCATCAGTTTTGGCCGATGTCCATATTTGCTCCAGATCATTTTATTTGAATGGCTCTGGTGGGCAAAAATGCCACTGTCGTTGAAGAAACACCCCCAGTGACATGTGACATCCACCAAGATCAATGCCGCGTAATCGTTTGCTGCTCACCATGCCTTCCTTACACAGATTATCCAAGGCCCATTCCCCATCAAGACCTCCGACCTCATAAACTCCTTGCCTGTGTCAACTTAATAGCCAACTATTAAGGGTTCATACCACTGGGCTGTAAAATGCCCAAGCGAAATATCAGTTGCTGTTCCTCCAATTTGGGTTAAGGTTAAGGGTAAATGGTTAAGGGTAAAGGGTTAAGGTTGACACAAACTATATAGACCGGGCGATCGGTTCGAGGAACACCTTCACTCAGCCCGCCTGAACCTACCTGATCTCCCGGTTGCCGGACACTTTAATTCTCCTTCCCATTCCCACACAGACCTTTCTGTCCTAAGTCTCCTCCATTGTCAGAGTGAGGCTAAACGCAAATTGGAGGAACAGCATCTCATATTTTGCTTGGGCATCTTACAGCCCAGTGGTACGAATGTTGATTTCTCTCACTTCAGGTAGCCCCGGCATTCCCTCTCTCCCTATCCCCTCCCCCACCCAAGTCGCACTAGCTTCTCGGTTTCACCCGACAAACAGCTGTTTCCTTTATCATAGAAACATAGAAACAGAAAAATAGGTGCGGGAGTTGGCCATTTTGCCCTTCGAGCCAGCATGATTATGGCTGATCATTTAAAATCAGTAACACGTTCCTGCTTTTACCCCATAATCCCTTAATTCCTTTAGCCCTAAGAGCTAATTCTAACTCTCTATCTTGAAAACGTAGTTTCTTTATTGAGTATCTTTTATTCATTGTTCTTTGTCTCTCCACATCATTTGTCTATATCTTTCGTTTCCTTGGTAGACAAAAATGCTGGAGAAACTCAGCGGTTGAGGCAGCATCTATGGAGCAAAGGAATAGGTGACGTTTCGTGTCGAGTCCCTTCCTCTTTTCCTTTATCGCTAACCAGTCTGAAGAAGGGTCTCAACCCGAAACATCACCCATTCCTTCTCTCCAGAAATGCTGCCTGTCCCGCTGAGTTGCTCCAGCTTTTTGTGCCTATCTTCAACTTAATGGCCATTCAGTTTTGGGTGTGCTTGTCTTTGTTTACAGTTTCCAAATAACAAGCAGCCAACTGCTTGCACCAGCGGTCACTGTGCGGGCTTTAAGAAGATTTACACGTTGTCTCCGTTCTGCAGGAGCTCCTCAAGTAATTACAAAACAGACATTCTTATCGCAGTTAACAGCATGTAAATGATTTACATTTCAGCTGCATCATTCTTTAACTTTTAACGTATTGACCAAAGTTTCTGCCATGCTTATAGTTACGTTTTACAGAGACCTGATAAAGGGTCCAGACCCAAATGTAACCTAGCGATTTTCTCCACTGACCCAGTCAGTTACTCCAGCACTTTGTGTCTATCTCTGGTATAAACCAGCTTCTGCAGTTCACTCTTATTACAAGAACCAGAGGACGTAGGTTTAAGATGAGAAGGGAAAGATTTAATAGGAACTAGAGACCAGAAACCTTTTCACATAAAGGGTAGTGGATATATGGAACAAGCTGCCAGAGGAGGTAATCGAGGCAGGTACTATGAGCATTTGAAATACATTTAGACAGGTACATGGATAGGATAGGTTAAGAGGGATATGAGACAAATGCAGGTAGTTCAGACTAATGGATACAGGGCATCTTGGTTGGCATGGACAAGTTGGACTGAAGGACCTGTTTCCTACAATGACCTACAAGACTGGTCATGAATAGTGTGTGGGAAGGAACAGCAGATGCAGGTTTACACCGAAGATACACTCAAAATGCTGGAGTAACTATGCAGGTCAGGCAACATCACTGGAGAAAAAGGAATAGGTGATGTTTCGGGTCGAGACCCTTCTTCTGAGACTGAGGCTCAGGCTGAAGAAGAGTCTTGCCCCAAAATGTCACCTATTCCGTTTCTGCAGAGATGCTGCCTGACCCGCTGAGTTACTCCAGCATTTTGTGTCAATCTTCTGGTCATGACAGGTACCAACGTCAACTCTATTGAAGTTGAAGGGTTCTCCCAATGTGCAAACACGGCTTGTTTGGTTTCGGCCCGAAACGTTGCCTATTTCCTTCGCTCCATAGATGCTGCCTCACCCGCTGAGTTTCTCCAGCACTTTTGTCTTCCTTGTTTTTTATGCATGTTGTTCAGTCCAATCGCATACCTGTTGTCTCGTTCTGTCCCAGCGCCATGTTGAGTCACATCGAGAATAGCTGCCCTAGGGGAGTTCAAACCCTGGAAAGGTGTTGCTTCAGAAGACAAGGGCAGATAAACAAACTTCTTTCCCAGACCTCATTTAGAAACAAGGAAATGTCGCCTCCCATTAACTCCGAGCTAAATCTCACCAGCTCCTTTACTAGGCAAAATTCCAAAAGGGAAACTCGGTTTCGCTGTGAGATTCCATTTTTGTGATTGAACAGGAAATGAGAATCCCTGTGAAAGTATGCACTTTGTGCCTTGTTTCCGTGCGATAATATCACTGGGATTTCAAAAGGCCGAGCATCCCGAAGCTGCAAGTTTTTCACCAAATCCATCCGTCGTTATTTTTAGTCCCGTTTTGTGTTCATCATAGCTGGAGAGTTACCAAGCCCTTCCAGGTCAAATACTCCATTCTAGAGTCAAGAGTGTGGAATTGCCATATGTCCCGACAATGGAACAATGGAATTCGTACTTGCTACATCTTCACAGGGCCTTTAATGCAATAATACACAGATGGTTTAGTTTAGTTTATAGATACAGCGCGGAAACAGGCTCTTCAGCCCACCGAGTCCACACTCACCAGCGATCCCCGCACATTAACACTACCCTACACACACAAGGGACAATTTACATTTATACCAAGACAATTCACCTACAAACCTGTACATCTTTGGAGTGGAGATATATATACAATAATTAATAATACAATAATCTAATACTAGGTGACCACAACAGTGCAAAAAACAAACTCTATGTTGCAATCAAAGACACAGTCCATAGGAGATCATAGTTGCTGAGATGGTGGCCAGAGTCAAGAAGAAGTCCATGCAGAGAGTGGTGAGGACGGCTGAAAAAACCATCGGGACTTCTCTTCCTTCAATCCGGGACATTGCGTGCAAACGTTGCTTGTCTAAGGCCAACAGCATTATAAAGGACCCCACACATCTCCATCATGGACTGTTCACTCTGCTGCCCTCGGGCAAAAGGTATCGCAGTATAAGGAGCAGAACGGCCAGGTTTTGCAACAGCTTCTTCCCCCGAGCCATCAGACTGTTGAATGCCATGTCATGTGCCGCAACTAGTATCTATTTTATCTATTTTATCTGTTTATCCATTTTATCCTTTTGTTGTTTTATGCTGCACGGTGAGCCAGATGCAACGAAATTTCGTTCAGACTTGCATTTGTTGGTGTATTTTTGAATGACAATAAAGTCTTTGATTGATTGATTGATTGAGAGAGTTAAGAGTGTTTAATTAGTTAAGTTTAGTTTATTATTGTCAAGTGTACCAAGGCACAGTGAAAAGCTTTTGTTTGCGTGCTATCCAGTGAATAAAAACACTATTCATGATTACAACCAAGGTGTTCAAGGTGCACAGGTAAAGGATAAATGCTACAATGTTTAGTGCAAGATATAACATGGAGGACCAGCAGTTCAAATGGTCATATGCACCGGAACGGAACAATACAATTCTTACTTGCAGCAGCACAACAGGTATGTAAATACAGTATTCAATTGATAACATAATAAGCAAACAAAACAAAGTTCAATAATTTAAAAACTCAATATTAGTGCAAAACAAAACAAAGGGGCTTCCTCCCAACAACCATCAGGCTATTGAACACTACACAACACCAACTAAACTGAACAACTGAAGAAGGGTTTTTGGCCCGAAACGTCACCTATTCCTTCGCTCCATAGATGCTGCCTCACCCGCTGAGTTTCTCCAGCACCTTTGTCTACCTTCGATTTTCCAGCATCTGCAGTTCCTTCTTAACCATCTTACCATGGACTTACCATCGCCCGCCGGGGGCTCTAACATCGGAGCCCCAGTTCGCCTAGACACTGCAGTTGGACTGCGGATTGGACTGCTTGAACCGCGGGGTTTGAAGGGCGCGGAGCCGGGCCTAGCATCGCCCGGCGTGGCTGAATGGCCACGGGACTTGCCATCGTCCGCCGGGGGCTTTAACACCGGAGCCCCAGTTCGCCTAGACGCTGCAGTTGGACTGCTGGACCGCGGGTGAAGAATAAAGGGAAGAGATAAGACTTTGCCTTCCATCACAGTGAGGAGGTGTTGGAGACTCACTGTGATGGATGTTTATGTAAACTGTGTTAAGTGTGGGTCTTGTTTTTTTTTGTAATGTGTTAAAAAACTGTAGTAATGATATTTCGTTCAAGCCTAAGCTTGAATGACAATAAATAGCATTCAATTCAATTCAATTCAAAAACACCAACTAAACTTCGAACTACGAACTGTCTTGCTTGCGCTGGAGACTTTGAGCTTTTATTTAATGTTTAATGTTTTAAACATGTTTTAATGTCATTCCTAACTGTCACTGTATGTCATGTTGTCACTCACGGGCGGAGCACCAAGGCAAATTCCTTGTATGTGAATACTTGGCCAATAAACTTATTCATTCATTTGTTTTCCACTATTATTGGGTTTGTTTTATTCATTGATTTTTTTGCTTGTTTACTATTGAGTATTGTGTTTACAGACCTGTTATGTTGCTGCGAGTAAGAATTTCATTGTTTCATTACGGTTCATTTGACAATTAAACTCTTGACGACTCTTGACTTAAATGGACAGATAATGTGTCAAATTAGGACCCTTCTTCAGACTGATGATTGGTGGCTGACCTGAAACGTAGACTATTAATCTTTCCACAGGTGCTGCCTACATTTTTCCAAAATGTAATCCAATTTGCACAAAATTATTTTTTATTTGGTCCATTTTGAAAGGTCCTAAGTGATTGGATGAACCTTTCTTTCTAAACTTGGCTGGAGCAGAAGTCCGGATTATTTTCTGCCTTGTCAAAAGTTAAACCCAAACCAGCAAAAAGACAACTGCTTCACTTTCTTGCAAAGACATATATTTAAGCCCGTTGACGAGGTCAACATATTTGGCTACTTCCAGCAGGAAAGTTTGTTATAGAATAGAATAGAATAGAATAGAAACTTTATTTGCCACACGACCAGGGTTGGTGGTAATTGGGTTCGGTACATGATGGTACACTGCTTTAGCACATTAACACTAATAACAACACAGATCATAATAATAAAGCACATCACAAATCACAAATCTCACCAACAATACATAGTGCAAAAGAACAGACAAAAACCATAGACAAGACACTGTATACATCAAAGTCAAAAAGTTATTGGAGGGAATTAAGTGTTCTTATTGCTGAGGGGAAGAAACTGTTTTTAAAACGGGTGGATTTTGTAGCAAGTGACCTAAGGCGCCTCCCTGAAGGGAGAGACTGGAAAAGGTGGTTTGCTGGATGGGAGGGGTCCGAGATGATCGTTGTTGCCCGTTTTGAGGTACGTTGGAGGTAAATGGAATGGATTGAGGGGAGGGGAGAGTTGATGATCCGAGAGGCCTTGGAGACAATGCGCTGTATTCTGTGTAGTGAGTGACTGTCAGTGTTTCCGTACCAGACTGTTAATCATGATACGGTAGAATATAAGAAATTACAGGTCTCCTTGGGCTAAGATCAGACTTTTCGGAGATTTGAACGTTGCAAAATGGTGCTGGAATGAGGCCACTTTCTTGCATGCTGCTCCAGAAGAGGATCTACTCTACTCACGTGTAGTACATTTGACTGGACGTGTAGTAGATTTGATGGGTAGAAGCTTAAATTTATGCCTCTGGTCTTTGACATTTCCATCCTGGGAAAAAGATTCTGACTGTCTGCACCATTTATGCCTCTCAGAAATTTTATTATTCTCCGTGGATTGTCACCTTGTCGTGGTGGAGAGGCTTGTGTGGTCCTGAGATCCTGAGAGCGATGCCGTCTGGAGCTCTGCTCCTGGTAGGGGCCACCCACGGCAGTAAGGTCGAGGGGGAGGACTCTGACAAAGAGCAATCCAACCAAGACCTCAACGGTGGAACAGGCGGAGGATAATGGCTGACCTTTGTAGAGCGTCACAACGCCTGGGAAGGAGGATGAAGGCTGCAGCAGAAAAGGGTCTCCGGTCGTCTTGGACTCCATGCCACTGGATCCTGACCCACATCTGTCAAGGACCATGGTGTGGCTGTCTGTGCACCAGTCTCCCCATGTTAAACAAAGTCACACACAGGCGTCCTCCTATCCTGGAGACACCTGGTCAGCCATGAACAAGGGGGGCCTAAGAATTTTATATACTTCTATCAGGTCCTCTCTCAAGCTCCGACATTCCAGAGAAAACAATCCAAGTTTGTCCAAACTCTCCTCAAGGCTAATACCCTCCAGTCCAGGCAGCAATCTGGTAAACCACCTTCTCCAAAGTATTCATATCCTTCCTGTAATGTGTCGACCAGAACTGCACGCAATACTGCAAATGCGGCATAACCAAAACCCTATAAAGCTGCAACATGACTTCCTAGGAGTCGCTCAGCGGGTCAGGCAGCAGCTCCCGAGAAAAAGGATGGGTGACATTCAGGGTCTGAGGAAGGGTCTCGACCCGAAACGACACTCATCCTTTTTCACCCGAGATGCTGCCTCTCCCACCGTGGCCACCGAGGACTTTACCATCAAGCTCGCAGTCGGGAGAGGCTAGTCGGGAAGCTCCAACGTCGCGGAAGGTTCGACCAGCCCCGACACGAGGTTCGATCGCCCGGCTCGGGGGAGCTGACATCCCCCCGATGCGGGAGCTGATCGCCTCGTCGCGGAGGACCCGAACGCCGCCGGCTACGGGAGTCAAGATCGTCCCGTCAACGGAGGCTCAAGACCCATGACCGAGGAAGAACTAAGGGAACGACTTGAACTTTATTCCGCCTTCCATCACAGTGAGGAATGTGTAGGAGTCACTGTGGTGGATGTTCATGTTAAAATGTGTTTTTGAGTCTGTTGCTTTTAATTGTATGACTGACCTGGTCAATGAAATTCCTCGTATGTTGCAAAACATACTTGGCGAATAAAGTGTGATTCTGATTCTGATTCTGAAATACTTCAGCACTTTGTCTATCCTCAATATAAACCATCATCTACAGTTCCTTTCTACACCGCATGACATCCTGCCTATTATACTCAATGCCCTGAGCTATGAAAGCAAGCATACCATAGCCCTTCTTTAATTATTTCCAACAGATATTCCTGGTTGTGTAAGGTTGAAGTTCTGGAAGTTTTTACATTGCGTAAATGCCGAGGTTTTCGAGAGTTGAGACAGAGCAGGTATTCAAAAGGATAAAATACTTTTTGAGAAGACATGCCTAATCATTTGTACGGCTACCGAGACATTTGATTCTGTGCTGCTGCTGTGCTAACAGAGCTTTCTAACATCTGCTGAACCACCATGAAATTGCATATCTTCAAAAATTACAAGCTACAACATGCTGTCACATAACAACTTCCCTCCTTGTACCCTTCAGTGAGTATTCGAATAATCCTTCCAGCTACTAAAAATCCAGCCATAGCTATTGAGGGCAGGCACCTAAAGTAAATCAGGCTGCTCCTTCCATTACCCTTACATTACATTGGGCAGCAATGTGGCGCAGCGGTAGAGTTGCTACCTCACAGCGCCAGACACCCTGGTTCGGTCCTGACTACTTTCTATACAGAGTTTGTACATTCTCCCGTGACCTGCTTGGGTTTTCTCTGGGTGCTCCGGTTTCCTCCCACACTCCAAAGACGTACAGGTTTGTAGGTTAATTGGCTTGGTAAAATCGCAAATTATCCCTAGTGTGTGTAGGATAGTATTAGTGTGCAGGGATTGCTCGTTGGCGCGGACGTGGTGGGCCGATGGGCCTGTATCTGCACTGTATCTATAAACTTAACTAAACTACATAGCTATTGCTGAAGAATGTGGTTTGAAAATATAGTTTGGAAATGCTAAAGCTGTGTTGCCTTTGGTTTGGAAATGCTAAAGCTGTGTTGCCTAATTAAAGTTGCCTTGCCTAATTAAAGTTGCCTTGCCTAATTAAAGTTGCCTTGCCAAATTAAAGTTACCTTGCCTAATTAAAGTTGCCTTGCCCAATTAAAGTTACCTTGCCCAATTAAAGTTGCCTTGCCTAATTAAAGTTGCCTTGCCTTCTATATAACTAAAAGTCTAATCTTGACCACTTCCTGTTTGCGCTTTATATTGATTTGAGAAAAAACGCTACCACGTATGGCTGTGATTTTTGGCCATCTTACTCAGTCCCCCTCCGCTCATCAGGTGCCGAGGATTTTTCCCATCGATGAAAAATAAAAGAGTTATTAGTGTTTAAAAAATGTTGAGATTCTCTCTCCTGTCAATCATGCCATGTGAGGGGGGGAGGGACTATAAAACCCAGAAGTGTGGGCATGGCTCAGTCTCTGCAAGATGGAGGAGGGAGAGGTCACGATTTGCTGTCTTTAGTGGCCTAGCACCCTGCTTGAAATGGTATGAAACTGCACTTGAATTCGGTGCCCTTGCACCCTGCTAGAAGTGGTGAGAAACTGCATTTGAATTTGGTGGCCTTGCACCCTACTTGAAATGGAATTTTAAGGAATAGCTGTGAGTCAACTGCCAGCCCACCAGCCGTGAGTGAGTGAGCTGCCAGTACACCAGGCTTGAGTGACTGAGCCGCCAGCCCAAGAATCCATTCGGCCTACAATGTCCATACTAGCCCTCTGGAAACCAGTCCCTTCAGCCCACAACACCCATACTAGCACTCCAGAAAGACCCCCCCCCCCCACTGGCCACCAATATTGGAATTGGTGGAAAGGTGGAATATTGCGTTGGGGGACCAGCCCTCCCGTGTGATGCTGGGACCCAACGGATCCCACTTAAACCCCTGTCCCACGGTACGAGTTAATTCCACGAGTTCTCCCGAGTTTGCCCTGATTCGAACTCGGAGATTTACGGTAATGGCCACTCGTCGGTACTCGGGGCTCTCGTGGACATTTTTCATCATGTTGAAAAATCTTCACGTCTTCCCGTGCTTACCTGCCGTTAGCGAGTCTTCCCGAGTACCTGCCGTTAGCGCTAAGAGACATCCCCGAGCTCCGACGTACCCGCTGCGTTCATTCTCCGTGCTTACCACGAGTTTGATTTTTTTTAAACTCGGGAGAGCTCTTGGAATGAACTCGCACAGTGGGACAGGGCTATCAGTCTAGTAACATATAAAGGCTGGATGTGGGAGGAGACAAAAGATAGTCAGATAAGGAAAGAAGAGAAGTAAGATGGAGGGTTGTAGATGGAAGGGGACAGAGGAGGGGGGATAAAAGGGAAATGAGGGACCAGGGGATGAGATAGCAGGAGAGCTCATTTTTTAAGATTTTAGAAATTCCAGAAGATTTCCGAGACGTGGTGAGACAAGTGAAAAATGTAAAGTAACACCTACTTGCAAAACAACTGGCTCAGATCCAGAAAACTGGCCTATTCCTTTTTCTTGTGAAAAACGATCTGTTGAGTTCTCTACATTCGAAAAATGTTAATTATTTCCCAATGTATAAAAAGATTAACTGTGCGTCATCTAACCAACCGTAGACTTGAATGTCAATGACATGAGGCATGAGCTGGCTGTGGCAGGTTGGTAGATTTCATTAACAGATATGTCTGTAAACAAGGGTCTCAAACATTTAAAGAATTAATACATAGTTTGTCCCCTCAAGGCACAAAAAAAACAACAGGAAAAGTCTTTCAGCCACGGCTGTCCAGAGAAATTAGACAGTATTAGATCAAAGGAAAAGTCCAAGTTTTGCCAAAAAATCTGTGGTTATGAGGATTGGGAAAAATGTTAGAATTTCAGCAAAGGAGTACCAAGGGATTGATTGGGACAGGGAAAGTAGAATGCAAGATTGCTGGTGGGAGCATTGTAAGAGATTGCAAGAGCTGCTACAGATGTGAATGAAGGATAATTATTTGCTATTGTTAGTGTGGGTCCCTTAGAGACTGAGGCAGGGGGAATTACAGTGGGGAATAAAGAAAGTGCAGAGGGTTGAGACAAATGTTTGTCTCTGTCCTCGGGGAAGAAGGCACAGATATGGTGAAGAACTACAGGCTTGGAGTGAAAGGGAAGATGAAAGTAAACTGGCATGAGTTAAACAATGGCATTGTAGAGATTGAACCCTTGTCTCTGTTGCTGTAAGGCAGCAACTCTACCGTTGCACCACCGTGCCACTGTTTCTCTTTCTATAGATGCCGTCTGATCTGCTGAGTTTTTCAGACCATTTTTTATTGTATTTTACATTTTACATTTGCAACCTTTCAATCTATGGGAACTGTCCAAAAAATCCACGGGAGTTTGGAAGATGACAACCAATGCGTCCTCTGTCACCTCCTCGCTATCCCATGTATTCCCGCCATCATCTCCCCTAATATTTGTTGTCCCATATAAATGCAGAGCTGAGAGAGGCCAAGCAACGAGTCAAGTCATAAGGTGGTGGTATAGCTGTAAAACATGTTTGCACAAACTTTATTTAAAGAGTGCAAAGCACTGTGCGGTATTTGTCCATGGTCACATAAATAACCTCCATAGTCTCAAAGCCTAGTGACGCCATCACATGTCCTCATGTTATGCTGGCACCTTATGCACAGTGAATCACTTGCTGCTAGAGTATGAACACACTTCTTTATTCTAACTCTAAACCACCTCTTGCACAACTATGGATTTGGTTTTAATTGCATTAACATCTTGTTCTTTTTGCAGTCTTCCTTCTTTTCAAATTTTAAATGGATGTATAATTTGTTTTTGTGTGATTGACTCGGTCTATGTGCCTGTGGTGCTGACTTTCTGACTTTAGACTTGTGCGGTAACATGCCCTTCGGCCCACCGAGTCTGCGCCGACCAGTGATCTCCCCACAGACTAACCTACACATGCTAAAGGGCCTGTCCCACTTTCACAACCTCTGCCGAGTTTGCCCTTGACTCATACTCGCAGCATGGTCGTCACGAGGTCGTAGGAGGTCGTAGGTAGGTCGTGATGCTAGTTGTAGGTACCCGTGGCATCAAGTAGGTCGGGGCGTTTTTATAGCCTGATGAAAAATGTCCACGAGTAAAAAAGGTCGTGAATTAGGTCGTGAAAGTGGGACAGGCCCTTTAGGACAATTTTACACTTTACCAAAGCCAATTAACCTACAAACTTGTACGTCTTTGGAGTGTGGGAGGAAACCGGAGCACCCGGAGAAAACCCACGCAGTCACGGGGAGAACGTGCAAACTCCATACAGACAGCACCTGTAGTCAGGATCGAACCCGGGTCTCTGGCGTTGTAAGGCAGCAACTCTACTGCTGCGCCACTGTGTTGTCCGTGCACGCAGGAATTTATCGTTGTGCCTGTACCTCACCGGCCCCGTGTAGATGACAATAAACTTGATCGTGATCTGGAAGCTTCTTTTTTAACCCATGACTGCCATTTCAATTAGAACTTCGTAAAACTCTGCAGCCATTATCCCCCATTCCCCTTACACACGAGCCAGACTTTACACTGACACTCATACAAACAATGATGCAACTTTACTGGGAAAAATTCATCCAGAACGGAAGTTCCTAAATCCAAACTTTAACAATAAATTTGGAGGCAGTGCGTCAGAGTGAGATACAGCACAGAAACAGGGCCTTCGGCCAACGGTGACACACTGATAATCAACTACCCATGTACACCAATTCTAAATACAACCAATATTCTATTCTTTGCACATTCTCATCAACTCCCTGTAGATTTTACCACTCACACTCACACTGGCAGCAATTTATGGTGGTCAGTTAACCTACGGGACCCAAGCAGACTGGCTACGGGAGGCAGTGCAGTGGTGCCTCGACGGTGGAGTGGGCCGCTGGAGGCCCTGCCGCAGCCTGGGGCTCTGTTATGTGCGCCGCTCCAAGAGGCCGAGCATGTGGACCGGACGCAGCCTACAGCGGTGGAGCAGTGGCAGAGGACACCGCGGCTACGCTTGGCAAGGCCGACCCTGCAACGCCGCCAGGACAACAGACCTTCATGGTCAGATCAAGATCTACCCTGCACTTACAAAATGGCGCCAAACCGGCGACTCTGTATACTGTCTCAGTGTCTCCGTGGATTGTCACGTTGTCGTGGTGGAGAAGCTTGTGTGGTCCTGAGATCCTGAGAGCGATGCCATCTGTAGCTATGCTCCTGGTAGGGCCAACCATGGCGGTAAGGTCGAGGGGGAGGTCTCTGACAAAGAGCAATCCAACCAAGACCTCAACGGTGGAACAGGCGGATGACAATGGCTGACTTTAGTGGAGCGTCACAACGGCTGGGAAGGCGGATGAAGGCTGCAGCAGAAAAAGGTCTCCGGTCGTCTTGGACTCCATGCCACTGGATCCTGACCCAGATCTGTCAAGGACTGTGTGGTGGCTGTCTGCACCAGTCTCCACACGTTAAACAATGTCACGAACAGGCGTCCTCCATGAGAGGCCAGTCATATGTGGTCAACTTTCTATGCGGGGGAGGGTGGTAGGGTAAGGGGGAAACTGTTTCCCAGTCGCTTCCTGGCGGGGACACGACTATTTCTCCAAGTCGCGTCCTCGCCCCCCTCCTCGCGGCCTACCACCTGGATCGGAGCGGCCTTTCCTGCCGGGGACCGGGAACCGGACCAGAGCTATAACAGCGGCGGCGCAGCGCTGAATTCACCGCGGAGCGGGCGATGCCGACCTGGACCGCCGCTTGGAGCTCGTGGAGCTGCGGTTTGGGAGAGCTTCCAGCGCGGCCGGCGCTGAACAACATCACGGAGTCCGGGGGCCCTTTGCCGAGGGCCGCCAGCGCTGCATCTCTGCATCTCCGCCCGGCGCGGCCTGCGGACTTTGGGAGCCGTGGACTTTGGGAGAGTAGGAGGTGGCCGACTCTGATGTCCAGGCCGCTGAGGAGGTCCCCCAGCCCCGACATCGGACTTGCATCACCCCGGCGAGCGGGTCTGTACATCGGACCGCCCGTAGCGGCGACTGTGGTGGGCTCGGGGAGGCCCCGACCACGGGTGAACAGTGGGGAACATAAGAGGAAGATGACTGACTTTGGTGCCTTCCCTCACAGTGGGAAACTTTGATTCTGCTGTGTGGGGATGTTTTATGTTGAACTCTATCCTGTGTTGTGTTGTTATTTTTGATTGTATGGCTGTATGGTGATCACACATTTCACTGAGCCATCTGGCACATGTGACAAATAAATGTATCTTGTATCTCTTGTATCATATTCCTTTCGAGTGACCGCCGATGACTACTGCTGTACACTTGCACTGTATACTTGTACTGAACCGTATAAAAAATCAATTTCACTGTACATCGGAACATGTGATAAATAAAGTATCGTACGGTACCATACCTACCAAGACACACACTTCTTAAACATGGGGTAGAAAGTATATGGAGATAATAAATCATCTGGAGTTGATTCGGAGAGGTAGCTCCGGCGCGGTGGGCCTAACTAAGCCGTAGTCGTTAGCAGTGGGTCACATGCTACGATGCCAGTGATCTCAGCAGTCGACTCACGCGTGCTTGCATTGAAAATATTTGTGTTTTAAACGCATCGTTTCCTCTGAATCGTGATTATTGCCCGATCAAAACACTGCGAATGATGTGCTTTGAAGAGGAAGCTGCAGTTGGGTTTGGGAGGTTTTCTTTTGTTTTCCTTTGAGAGGGAATCAAATGTGATCATATGGCACGAGAATGCCAGCGGAAGGGGGAGTCTTCAGAAAGAGTGAAGCTAAAAGAAAGGGAAATTGCACTGGAGCAAGAAATATTTAAACTGTTTGTGTTTAAACTAAAGTTGATCCCCTGTGGTTCATGCTTTGCTAGCACTGCCAAGGAATTTTTTTCAGAAAGCTCGCTTTGCACTACAATCAGTTTTGCAAACCCAGTTTTAATACAGTTGGAAATGTGTCAAGATGCGATTTTCGAGTTAAATATCTCACTTGATTTTTCTTATGAATTAGCTGTTGTTATTTGAAGCAATCAAAACAGCCACGTAAAGCTTGTGGGGTAGCTGACCTTCAGTGACAGCCATGTTACCGTTGCTTTAGTGGAGGGGCGGAAGTTTCAGGTGAAGATAGTCGTGGGTATAAGACCCAACCCGAAACGTCACTTGTCCATGTTCTCCAGAGACGCTGCCCGACCCGCTGAGTTACTCCAGCACTTTGTGTCATTATCTGGCACAAACGTCTGCAAAGAAATTTAGCTTAGAAATTTACAAATTCAGAAATTTCGAATTTCAATTAGTTTCTCATTATTGTAGCACGGAGCAACAGCGTGAGTTTGTAGGTTAATCGGCTCTTATAGTGTGTAGTGAGTGGATGAGTAAGTGGGATAACATAGAACTAGTGTGAATGGGCAGACAGACAGATGTGTGGGAAGGAACTGCAGATGCTGGTTTACACCAAAGATAGACACAAAATGCTGGAGTAACTCAGCGGGACAGGCACCATCTCTGGATAGAAGGAATGGGTGACGTTTCGGGTCGAGGCAATAGGTGCAGGAGCAGGCCATTTGGCCCTTCGAGCCAGCACCGCCATTCAATGTGATCATGGCTGATCATCCCCAATCAGTACCCCGTTCCTGCCTTCTCCCCATATCCCCTGCGCTATTTTTAAGAGCCCTATCTAGCTCTCTCTCGAAAGCATCCAGAGAAGCTGCCTCCACCACCCTCTGAGGCAGAGAATTCCACAGACAAGACACAGACACAGACCCTTCTTCAGACTGATTGAGTGTGAATGGGAGATCAATGTTCAGGGAGTGAGAAAGTTGACATCCCTAGCCATAGATTCACAGAGAGATACAGGGTGTAAACAGGCTCTTCGGCCCACCATCCATGCCAACCAGTTACATTAATCCCATTTTTTAAAATCCACTCCACATTTTCATCCACCTTCCTCCAAGTTCCACCACTCCCTGACAATCCCCGTCTCGACCTGAAACGTCACCTGGTACTTTCCTCCAGAGATGCTGCCTGACCCGCTGAGTTACTCCAGCATTTCGTGTTCATCCCCTACACAAGAGGCAGTTTGCAGGGGTCGGCCAGGGATGTTCTTTGGTGTTTGGAATGTGAGCTTTTGGCGCTGAGGCCACACTCCATGCTCATCTTTAGCTACCTTGAGAAAGCAAGTTTGGGCGTTCTGTTCTAACCACAGCGATGATGGTAGAAGAGCATTATATGTCCAGTACGTGCTGGTATGCAACCTGTGGGCGTTTGGGTTCCTGCAGCATTGCTGTACATATGGTGGTAGGTGTTGCCAGGGAGGGGAGGGCGGACAGATAAATCACACTTCTGTTAGAGTTCACTATGGGCTGAAATGTGACCACCAGTCAAGGCACAGAGTATAGAAGCTGGGATGTTATGTTACGGTTGTAAGGGACATTGGCGAGGTCACACTTAGAGTTCATTTTTGGTCAACATTTAAAAAAAAAATCTAAATAAACTTTATTCAGGATAAAAAAATATGTACAGAGCAAGAAATGTGCAAAAGTCCTACATTCTCTGCGGGTATACAAACATTTGTTAGCATTAAATTTGGTGGTATTCCCAAAAGCCATAATTATCCTTGGCACCCTTGCCACTCATGTGGCCCCCTAGGGTGATCTCATTTCCCTTATTTGAGGGGTGGCCCCACCAGACTCTGCCCCCCAATGTCCAGCAGCGGAAGGACCCTAGACCATGGTCCTCCCCCACAGAGCCTTGGGGTTGGCTGCACCGAGCTTCAGTGCGTCCCTCTTGTCTGCTATAGGAAAGATGCCATTAAGCTGGAAAGGGTGCAGAGAAGATAGACACAAAAAGCTAGAGTAACTCAGCGGGACGGGCAGCATCTCTGGAGAGAAGGAATGGGTGTTTCAGGTCAAGATCCTTCTTCAGTCCGAATGACAGCCTCGCCAACGGTCTGTCTGTCTTTACGTCATTTTTTTTAATTTTTTGTGTGTTTTTAAAGTTTGTGTTAATGTTCTCTGGTTTGCTTTATGGGGGAGGGGGTCGGGGGAACCTTTTTTTCAATCTCTTACCTTGCCAGAGATGCGATTGTTTTCCAGATCGTATCTCCGGTTGCTTTGTGGCCTAACATTCATGGAGCTGGAGGCCTTGCTCGGGACTGACTTTGAGCACCACCGCAGGGCCGTGGACTTACCATCGGAGCTGATCCCTTGCCTGGGATCGATGCTCCAACCGCGGCCTGCGGATTTTACCATCGAGGAGTTCGCAGTCTCGGGTAGAGACTGATGTCGGGAGCTCCAAACGACGCAGAAGGTACGACCAGCCCCGACCCTGGGTCGATCGCCCGGCGCGGGAAGCTTGATCACCCCGACGCAGAGGGCCCGATCGTCGGCAACGGGAGCCAAGATCGCCCCTTCAGCGGAAAGCTCGAGGCCCCCGACCGCATGAGAACAAAGAAGGGAAGAGATTGAACTTTTTTTCGCCTTCCATCACAGTGAGGAATGTGGAGGAGTAACTGTGGTGGATGTTCATGTTAAAATGTATTTTGTGTGTTCTGTTGCTTTTTAATGGTATGACTGTATGGCAAATCAAATTCCTTGTATGTTGCAAAACGTACTTGGCTAATAAATTATGATTATGATTATGATTAGTGTTGCAATCTGCTACAACAAGTAAAGTAATAACAAGTTAAACATAGAAAAATATGTGCCGGAGTAGGCCATTCGGCCCATCGAACCAGCACCGCCATTCAATATGATCATGGCAGATCGTCTAAAATCAGTACCCCGTTCCTGCTTTTTCCCCATATCCCTTGATTCCTTTAGCCCTAAGAGCTAAATCTAACTCCCTCTTGAAACTCTTGCAGAGTTAAGACTCAAATAAAAAATCACGCACTATTAACTTTACGTGAAATAATATTTATAAATGGAAACTTTTGTCACTGTAACTTTATGTAGAGGTTTACAAGTCAGCTGGGAAAGGGAGAGATTAGCAGAATTGGTTTACTGATCCATGCGGCTACTGTTAATGTTGGAAATTCCCCAAAGGATTTCTAGGGGAATTCTGCTTATTCCATTCAGTCAGTATCACTCGTTAATTGTTTTTATATTAATTTTTTATTGTGGAATTGTGGAATGGTTGTGGCGCAGAAGGAGGCCTTTCAGCCCATCAAGTCTGTGCTAGCCGACGGGTGAATTATCCTGTCCATCCCATTTCTCTGCTCTGTCCCCATTGCCCTGCAAATCCTTAATTCCCCACGACTCATCCAATACCCTTCTGAAGACCCCGACCGATTCCTTTCTCACTGCCCTCACAGGGAATGAGTTCCAGATCGTTGCACAGAACATAGGACAGTGCAGAAAATAGATACAAAAGCTGGAGTAACTCAGCGGGTCAGGCAGAATCTCTGGAGAAATAGGAAGGGTGACGTTTCAGGTCGAAACCCTTCTTCAGGCTTAAAGACTGAAAGTGGAGGGGAGGGGGGACTGGAGGTAGGGACAGGCCAGGACAAGATGAGGAAAGACTTTTTCAC
Organism: Malacoraja senta; assembly: GCA_038087875.1. NCBI lineage: Eukaryota > Metazoa > Chordata > Chondrichthyes > Rajiformes > Rajidae > Malacoraja > Malacoraja senta. The sequence continues at coordinate 6,573,631 of CM075992.1, forward strand.
CCAGACAGTTGTGAATCTGTTGAATTCTCTGCCACAGAAGGCAGTGGAGGCCAATTCACTGGATGTTTTCAAGAGTGTTAGATTTAGCTCTTAGGGCTAAGGGAATCAAGGGATATGGGGAGAAAGCAGGAACGGGGTACTGATTGGGGATGATCAGCCATGATCATATTGAATGCGGTGCTGGCTCGAAGGGCTGATTGGCCTACTCCTGCACCTATTGTCTATGTTTCTATGTAAATCAGGGCCAGCAACAGATGACCAAGGAAGGGTGGATCCCATACTGTACAGCACAGGAACAGGACCTTCGGCCCACAATATTTATACCGAACATGATGCCATGTTAAACTAGGATGTGTTGGCATATAGATGTAATCATATCACACCAAGATGTCTAGTCCCACCAGTGCCTCTAGTTTCTTAGAACTTAAAGCAATCCAGCATGTCACCAATTACTCAAACAAACTTCTACTCATGCACTGTAGAAAGTATCCTGAAAGGTTGCATTACAACCTGGTGTGGCAATTCCTATTCACAGGAGCGCAAGAGGCTGCAGAGATTGGTGGTAGACAAAAATGCTGGAGAAACTCAGTGGGTGAGGCAGCATCTATGGAGCGAAGGAAATAGGCAACATTTTGGGTCGAGACCCTTCTTCAGACTGATGTGAGGGTGGGGGGGGGGGGGAGAAGAAAGGAAGAGGTGGAGACAGTGGGCTGAGGGAGAAGAAAATAAGGACTACCTGAAATTAGAGAAGTCAATGTTCATACCGCTGGGGTGTAAACTGACCAAGCGAAATATGAGGTTCTGCTCCTCCAATTTACGGTGGTCCTCACTCTGGCCATGGAGGAGGCCCAGGACAGAAAGGTCGGATTCGGAATGAGAGGGGAAGTTGAGGTGCTGAGCCACCGGGAGATCAGGTTGGTTAATGCGGACCGAGCGGAGGTGTTGGGCGAAACGATCGCCAAGCCTACGCTTGGTCTCACCAATGTAGAGCAGCTGACACCTAGAGCAGCGGATGCAATAGATGAGTCGAGAGTGGTGGACTAGCATCACGGGCACGGCCCTCCACTCCATCGAATGCATCTACACCACGCGCTGCCTCAAGAAGGCTTCATCGGTCATCAAGGAGCCCCACCGTGCCCTCTTCTCGCTGCTTCCGTCGGGCAGGAGGTACAGAAGCCGGAAGTCCCACACTGCCAGGTTCAGGAACAGCCACTTTCTCACAACCATCAGTGTCTTGAACCGACCCACACATCCTAACCCTATCTTGGCAACAGAACACTATGGACCACCTCTTCTTACACTACCATGGACTTGTTCTTCTAATTGTATATTTTTGCATCTATGCCTGGGTTTATTTTTCCACTATCTCTTTCTTTTCATTTATGTGTAATTTATATGTTAATTTATACACTGCTGCAGTTTAGAGATACGACATGGAAACAGGTCCTTCGGCCCACCGAGTCCACGCTGACCACTGATCACCTGTTCACATTAGTTTTTAGTTTGGTTTAGAGATACAGCATGGAAACAAGCCGTTCAGTCCACCGAGTCCACGCTAGTTTATAGTTCAGTTTAGTTTAATTTGGAGATACAGCGTGGAAACAGGCCCTCTGGCCCATCAACTCCGCGCAGATCAGCGATCACCTATACACTAGTTCTATCCTACACACTGGGGACGATTTACAGAAGCCAATCAACCTATAAACCTACATGTCTTTGGAATGTGGGAGGAATCCGGAGAAAACCCACATAGTCACGAACCTACAAACTCCGTACATACAACAGTCGAGGTCAGATAAGTTCATCACATCAGCCATGATCACATTGTATGGCGGTGCAGGCTCGAAGGGCCGAATGGCCTACTCCTGCACCTATTGTCTATTGAATCAAAGCCGGGTCTCTGTAGCTGTACTGTTCTATGTTTATGTTCATTACTTTATATGACATGATACTGTTGCAAAAACAATAGTAGAACCTCCTTAAATTCTAAGTGCTTGCAGTGAGATTATTTGACGTTCCCATTACATTGAGCCCTCTCTGGGGAGAATTAGAGAATCACTGATTAAAACTTCTGGAATTCATTATTTGACTGGCTATGTCCAGATGCTGCTGTCTCTCTTCATCCATTTTAAGGGTGAGCTTTGCTAACATGCCTGGTATTTCCATTGCAAATTGTTTGACCACACATTGTGTTCATGCCTGCCTGCATTGTGATAACTAAGCTCACCGAGGGCCTCTGCTGGTAGAAATGAAATACTGCAGAGCACAACCGTGAGCAAGGTCCTGGTAACTTATCAAGTCTGGAGAAGTGTTCTCCAGAGATGCTACCAGACCCGCTGAGTTACTCCAGCACTTTGTGTCCTTCCAAGTAATCTGAGTCTGAAGAAGGGTCCAGACCCGAAACATCATCTGTCCATTTCCCTCCACGGCTTCTGCCTGACCTGCTGAGTTCCTCCAGCACTTTGTGTTTTTCTCAAGATTCCAGCATCTGCAGTTTCATGTATCTCTAACTATTTTTGGTTGAATCCTATTAAAGTTAATAGCTACAACTAGTGGAAAGGGTGGGTGGAGGTTACTGCAACATTTAAGTTGCTTCAATTGCCACACCAGACTAGTGACTGTCCCTACCCAGGCAAAGAAATTAATTCCAATCTGATCATAATTAGCTTGATGAGCTATCTTTTAGAAATTGCTGGTATGGTTACTTGATCTCAGTTGTATTCATTCAGACCTTGTTCAAATCGTATTAATGTCTGAAGAAGTGTCTCTACTCGAAACGACACCTATTCCTTCTCAGCGGGTGCGGCAGCATCTATGGAGCGAAGGAAATAGGCAACGTTTCGGCCCGAAACCTTGCCTATTTCCTTCGCTCCATAGATGCTGCCGCACCCGCTGTGTTTCTCCAGCACTTTTGTCTACCTTCGATTTTCCAGCATCTGCCATTCCTTCTTGAACCTATTCCTTCTCTCCAGAGATGCTGCCTGTCCTGCAGAGTTATTCCAGCATTTTGTGTCTGTCTTCTTTAATGTTTTGATGCACATTTATTGAACTAGGATCACACAGACAGGTTTAGGTTTTGTTATTGTCACGTGTACTGAGGTGTACAGTCCAGAACCAGGGGCCACAGTTTAAGAATAAGGAGTAAGCCATTTAGAACGGAGACGAGGAAACACTTTTTCTCACGGAGAGTGGTGAGTCTGTGGAATTCTCTGCCTCAGAGGGCGGTGGAGGCAGGTTCTCTGGATACTTTCAAGAGAGAGCTAGATAGGGCTCTTAAAAATAGCGGAGTCAGGGGATATGGGGAGAAGGCAGGAACGGGGTACTGATTGGGGATGATCAGTCATGATCACATTGAATGGCGGTGCTGGCTCGAAGGGCCAAATGGCCTACTCCTGCACCTATTGTCTATTGTCTATTGTATGCAAAAAAATAATAATTTCACTGTGCTTAGTTACACGTGACAATAAAGTAGCATTGAACCTGTGTGGGTGCACATGTGCGTGTGTGCGCGTGCATGCGTGTGTGTGCTTGTATGTCTATGTGTGCTCTTGCATGTGCATGCACTAGTCTGTGTGGGTGTGCGTGTGCATGCATGCGTGCATGTGTATGTGCACGCATATGCGTGCAGGCGTGGGTGTGTGAGCATTGTGTACGCCTTTCTCTGCGGTTAATGTACCATGTTTAAGAAGGAACTGCAGATGCTGGAAAAATCGAAGGTAGATAAAAATGCTGGAGAAACTCAGCGGGTGAGGCAGCATCTATGGAGCGAAGGAATAGGTGACGTTTCGGGTCGAGACCCTTCTTCAGACTGGCATATAGTTCTCAGCATTGTAGCGCATCAGTTCCAGAGACAAAGTCCAACGTCCACAACAGAGTCGGGGTAAAATGGACAGTACCCTAGCAATGAGGTAGCTGAGGTAGTGCAGGGGTGTTTAATATTGAGATTCTCGGGTTCAGGCTCATCCTATGTGCTTGTGTCATGTCATGACAAGAACTCAAGTATTAATCTGTACATCTATCAATGCATCTATGTGAAAGATCGGGGGGAGAATTTTGATTATTTATTTTCTCTTTATCACTGCATGAATAGTAAGATTAAACGAGAACTTACCTAAGTTTGAAGTTTGATCTTTATTTTATGAGGAGTTACGTAGGTGATTACGTGAAGAACCCCGCCAGTGCGCCAATCTTCAAAGCAGCGGTGTGAAATCACAAAAAACAACAACCGAAGTAATATAGTCTCATAATAAAACGAGTAATACAAGAACTTCCATCTGACCTTTATGATAGAGGGTAGGGTCGTGGTGGGCACGTAATCACCTACGTAACTCCTCATAAAATAAAGATCAAACTTCAAACTTAGGTAAGTTCTCGTTTAATCTTACTATTTTACTTCAGAGTCACGTGACTACGTGAAGATTTTAAAGCTTTGTGATTTCATGCCGTGGATCAATCCCGGCTTCTCACTGCATAGATTGACTCGGAACGAGAATAATTAATCATGCATTCATAATAACATTTGTACCACAAATGCAGTAATTCATTTCAATAATGAAATTAATCAGATCCCCTTTAAACCAGAGGAATTTACACAGAACTTAAAATAGTTTCTGCAAACAACCCCGCATTAACAATAGGCCGATGGTAAAGATGTTGAAACATCAACTCATTGGACCACCCGGCGGCTGCGAGGATATGGTCGACGGGGACGTCTTTTGCCCTGGCTGCCGACGTTTCTGCTGCCCTAGTCGAGTGAGACGTAAAAACATAAGTGTTAATACCAGCAGCTGTTAAGACTTCTTTTATCCATCTGGAAATAGTCTGTATTGAAACTCTCTTGTGTGGTTTCTTGTGTGTGATCAACAACCCAGTTTCCGTATTCTCAAATTCTTTGTGACCTCAATGTATTGTAATAAATATGTCTTAATACAGAGACATGGATCATTTGGATATGCTGCTAGCATAATTTTAAATCCTGTCACACCTGGCCTAATTTACTTTAGTAGGTCATAGATATAGAATGTAACCTTGTCTTCAGTTACTTCCATACTGTCTATTTGTAATTTTCCAAGTGTTTGCACTCGTTGTGCTGTCACTCATGCCATAAGCATGAATACGTTCATACTGAGCTTGACCAAAGGTAAAGACACACTTGATGACCATTCACGAAGTAGTTTCAGTACCACACTTACATCCCAGATTGTCACGTACCTAGGTTTCGGTGGTTTGGAATTAAAGATTCCTTTCATTAGTCTGGAAACAATTGGGTGTGACCCAATTGGATTTCTTTCTGAATCCAGAACCAAATATGAGGACAATGCACTTCTGGCTGAATTAATTGCACTACAACTCAGACCTTCATCATAATAAAGTTTTGACAGAAATTCTAAACATTTGAAATATCTGCAGTACTTTATTGCACATTCTTTTGTACACAGAACTCTTCCCATTTCTTAATATAAGAAAGGTACTGTTTTTGAGTGCTCTTCCTCCAGGCTGCCGTAAGCATGTCCACAGTATGCTCAGACAGTCCTCGTCCCAGAAAAGGCATTCTTAAAACCTGCAAATCAACAAATCCAAACGATCATATAATGGATGTTGTTCCCTTGTACAGGGTGCAGCAATAAATTACTCTTTTTTGGGACTTTCATCAACATTTGTGTTGTTAATTCTAATATCAACGGATACCATGGCTGTGTAGGCCAATCTGGTACTACCAATACCCTTGAAGCAGCATCTTGCCTGATTTTAAGCAAACATTGGCTTATGAGGCAGAAAGGTGGAAATATATATGAAAACATACCACCCCAATGTAGCGAGAAAGCATCAATCGCCACTGCTCCTGGATCTGGTTTCCATGAGACATATCTCGATAGCTGATGATTCAAGTCGATGTCGGTCATTCCAAATCTGATTACTATATCATTGAATACCTCTTGATTCAACATCCATTCTTTATTATCATGGAACTTTCGTGACCTGGTGTCTGCTATCATGTTCATTCTACCTGGTAGATAGATACCTGAAATCCAAATGTTCTGTTCAATACACCAAGACCAAAGTTGATTTAACCATTTTGTCACATGACACCGACTTAATTCCACCCATATCATTAATATAGGCAACTACTGTTGTGTTTATTAATTTGAACTTGAACCTTCCTTTTAGTTGTGTTAGAACCATAAGCTTGGAGTCCATAGAAACCTCCTAAAAGCTCCAAATAGGTAATTCCCCATGTCTGCAGTAACACTAACTTTTCCTGATTCCATCTGCCTCCGCAGCTCGATGTTAAGTCAGTTGCACCCCATCCTAGTGCACTGGCATCAGTTTGTAATATCATGGAAGGTTGTTCAATCAGCACTTTGCCTGAACTGCTTGAGACATGTAGAATCCACCACTGCAGATTAAAAACAGCATTTGTTGTTACTTGCATGGTTCTATCAAAATGACCAGCATTTACTCTCAGTGCCTGTTCTTTGATTCTCTACAGCTGTTGATAATGTAATGGTCCTACTGGACTGCTGGGAATCTACTAATTTTCCCAGTACTCGAGCCACCTGTCTGATTAGAGGTTTTTGCTCGTTTAACAGATTACTGCAATCTTTAATCAACTCCACCCTTTTTTCACTGGGCAAAGTAATTTGCATTTGGGCTAAATCAATTGTGAACCCCAAATAATCAATCGAGGTACATGTTTTTTACCTTGATTTCTTTGGATGAATTTAGAGACCCCCAAACTTTCAAAAGTTTGATTTTATAACTGCAACCGATGCTTCTGTTGACTGTTTTGTCCTTCCTATAATCAGGACATCATCCAGGTATGCCATTAGTACATGCCCCTGGCTCTCAGCAACCCCAGAATTGATTTTAACAATTTTATGAATATTCTGGGAGGGAACGTTAACCCCTTAGGCAGAGCTTTGAACTGCCCTAATTGGTTCATCCATGTAAATTTAAGATTCTTCATATCTTGCAAGTGAACAGACACTGAACAAAAGGATTCAAACTTGTCAAGTCTATAATAATCCTACATCCTCCATCCTTTTTTGATCGAGGGAATATATTTGACCCAAATTGGCGAATTTGGTAGACTGATTCTTCAATAACACCTTTTATATATAGGGTTTTGAAGCGCAACTTGAACCTCCATTACTTCGCAAAGTGGAGAGTTCTGCTAGGAACATGCTGGACAGGCAAATCATAATTAGGATTGAATTCAATTCGAAATCCTTGTATATTATTCAGAATTACCACACCTGAAGTAATCTTCTTGCAATGTTTGTAGAAGAGACGTAATCTGCCTCCAACTTTTGGACTTAATCCAGTTAGTATGTTCCCCTGAGAACCAGGTCCACCTACCTCTTGAGTCATTTGAGTATTCTGAGATCCCTGGATTCTCCCGGAAGCACCACCACTGGTCCTTACCCCCGCTGCAGGCCGCCAGCTACGTCCCTGCGTTGATGAGCGACTTGGTCCTGGTCTAGGATCCGTATGACGTCTGAAAGGATACTTCCTCTTTACAGACTTTGCAACCATTGATGTTTTTATCAATCCTGTTTTCGCTTCATCTTCCAACTCTTTAATACGTCTCCTGAGATCCTCTCCAAAGAGTAAGTTGGGTAATTGTATATTACTTGGTTTGCAGAGTGCTGCGAATTTTGGATTCATAGTAGGCCGTATAGCACTTTCCTCAGATAATTGATCTCGAAGTGGGTGCTGCATAGCAACCCCAGTGCTTCCTGATGCAACTTCGTCATCTCTTGGCTGTTACCTGCTATTCTGGTAAAAGCAGTTATTCCAGAACCCAGCAGCTTTAATATTCTCTGCAACTGATTCCAGATAATTTGGTTCACTGCTGCTGCTTTCAGCAACCCACAGTTACTTGGGGTCTCCTGCTTTCTTGCAGTCTCATCCATCTCCTGCTGTTCCAGCTGATGGTAAACCAAGTAATTTATTAAGGAGGCCAGTTCTTCTCCTAATGGCTCTCCTGACCCTGACGGGGCAGCGAATCCTACTGCCAGGGGTGGAACATCTGGCAGCTGCCATTCATCGCCTTGTACAGCCTCACCGTCAGAGTCGGGGTCTGAAATCTCATGACCCGTAGCATGCTCCTCATTCCTGAGGGTGCATTCCATCAGCCCTGAGCCAGGTGCTGTTAAGCTGCTTCCTGCAGCTTGGATTACAGTACACTCCTTCCTGAGTGAACTTTGCTCCAACAGCCTATGGAAAATGCTTTCTATTTGGGCAATACGCTCGAAAGCAGTATCTAGCCCTGTACCAGGAGCTGTTTGAGCTGCTTCCAGCAGCTTAGCTTTCAGTACACTCCTCCCTGAGTGAACTTTGCTCCAACAGCCTATGTAAAAGGCTTTCTATTTGGGCAATACGCTCGAAAGCAGTATCTAGCCCTGGAGCTACTTCCATTGCCTGGGACTCCCTCCGTGGGCCGTTGGGATTTAAACTTTGTCTTTTGCCCGACAGGCGCTGACTGTGTTTTCACCAGTCCCAGGTCCACAGTCGCTATGCTCACCGCTGGCGACTGTACCGGGGTTTAGAGGCGGTTGGTCTCTAACCGCAGACTCCCGACTTTCCCGACTTCTGTCGGCTGTGTCGCTCGCCTCTTCCCCCTGTCCGTTTTTTCCATGGCATCTGTGGAAAAAATTCCCATAGACCCACAGTAAACGGACCTGGAAAACATGAAAAAAGTTTCTACTTACCTTGCAGTTGAAAAACTACAAATCCACTGGAGGAGCTCTGCTCCTCACGTCCGTTTGCGTCAAGGCGTCTGACGTAATGACACGCAGGCGCACTGGCGGGGTTCTTCACGTAGTCACTCACCTGACTCCGAAGTAAAATCACAGTGCGGACCCATGTCATGTATTCATAATGCACTCGTTAGATGCCATATAAAAGATTATTTCTAAGATGAAGCTAAAGCTGAATGGTTGATGCACTCACTGTGCCAAAAGACCTACTTCTGAACTGTAGTTCCCAGTGGCTTTATGACTCTCATTAAGTTAATTGATTTGACAAATAATACTTTCTTTGCTCCTTATCAGTACAAGGTTAAATTGTGGCTTGCTGCAAACCTAATAAAATATCCAATTTTTTTAGATACCTGTCAGAAAGTAATTCCTTTGGAATCATCCTTCCTGCTTTTCACGCCCAACCTCGTTTCTCCTCTCCAGATGAGATCAGCATCTGCTACCAAACATCTGGAGGTTCAGGGCAATGTTTTTTATTTACTACCCCATAGGTTGGCCCTGGCAACTGGGATCAGTTTAGTGCTTGGCTGAGGGATTAGGCCCAGGGCCTGTTGGATGGTATAACCTTCCTCTCGTAAGCTTTTCTGTCTGCTTGCATTGTAATCAAGTGCAGCTGTTGTTCCCATTTGAGGGCTTCAGTGTAGATGGAGAACATTACATTCTGAGACAGCACCGGTTGTAGTACTTATCTTACAGCACCAGAGACCCAGGTTTGATCCTGACTACGGGTGCCGTATGTATGGAGTTTGTGCGTTCACCCCGTGACTTGAGTAGGTCCAAGATCTCCGGTTTCTTCCTGCACTCCAAAGACGCACAGGTTTGTAGGTTAATCGGATTGGTATAATTAAAATTGTCCCTACCGTGTGTAGGATAGTGTTAGTGTGCGGGGATCGCTGGTTGGCACGGACTCAGTGGGCCGAAGGGCCTGTTTCTGCGTTGTATCTTTAAACTAAACTAAAAATGAAACTAGTGAGGCTTATCTTCTGACTCCCCCATATTCTATGTGGATCTCCTTGATGCAACAAGGATTTGGAACCAGAGTATAGAGAGTGATCACTACATTCATGGTTCAGTGAACCTAGGCTCCTGCTTCCAAAGCATCGTCACCAAATTAAGTTGTTTTCAAAATGAAAGGTTTCAGGTGTATGACTAGGGTTGCCAACTTTCACGTGCCCAAATAAGGGACAAAAGGTCAAAATAAGGGACAAATTCCCGACGGCAATTCGTTGACCGACTATGCCGTGGCTGGGTGAATGATGAGTTGGCCCCGGGTGCTGGACTGCACACAAAGCCCAGCCGGCGGGCCAGCTGAGGAGTTTTGGCCTGGGCCGCTCGACGTCGCACGCAAAGTCCGGCACCCCATCCAACTCATGAACCGATGATTGGCCCATGAGAAGGAGGGGTGGTGGTGGTGTCAGCGGTAAGCGAAGGTCCGAAGGTCGGCCAGCTGGCCGGGCTGCCGACCGACGTGGCCACAGGCGAGGCGCTGCTGCTGCACTCCATGGGCTGCTCTACGTCGGGATGCGGCGCTCCGACCCGGCAGTCCTCTCGACCCGAGTAGTAGCAGTCAAATACGGGACAAGGGCGGTCCTGTATGGGGCAAACCAATTTAGCCCAATATACGGGATGTCCCGACTAATACAGGACAGTTGGCAAACCCTAAGTATGGCACAGAAACAGGTCTTTCAGTCACAGGTCACAATGTCTGTGCCAAACATAATGCCAAGATAAACTAATTACCTCAAAGACTAGAGGGCATCACATTAAGGTGAGAAGGATGAAGCCTAATCTCCTCTACCTGCAAGTGATCCATATCCCTCCATTCCCTGCACATCCCTCTGCCTATCCAAAAGCCCCTTAAAAGCCACTATTATATCTGCCTCCACCACCACCCATGCCAATGTGTTCCAGGCACCCACCGCCCTCTGTGTAAAAAACATGCCCTTTAAACTTTGCCCCTCTCACCTTAAAGTGATGCCTTCTATTCTTTGAGATTTTCACCCTGGGAAAAAAAGATTCTGACTGTCTACCCTACGAATGCCTCTCATAATCTTATACATGTATGGAACGAGCTGCTGGAGGAGGTAGTTTTTTTTTTTATTTTTTTATTTTTTTTTTTTATTTTTTAGAAGTACGGTAGATTACAGTAATGTACAACACGTATATATTAATACATTTTTTGTACCGCTTCACTTTTTTAATCTTTAAGAAAGAAAAAGAAAGAAGTAAGAAAAGTGAAGAAAGTGCACAAAGGTTGTGAAGTGCAAAAGAGTGTTGGGAAAAGAAAGCCCCTTAGAAAAGAAGTTAGAGAAGGAAGTAAAGTTAGAAAATAGACCCTAGAAAAAAAAAAGAGAAAGAAAGAAGGAACAATCGCTCTATTATAATTCTTATACCATACTTCATAGAGAAGGAACTACCAACCAAGTCTGTTTTTATTTTACCTCCCATTACCAGGTCCAGATACCTTTTATTTATTTATTTGTTTTTCTAAATTACTATTGCACCTCATGCTTGTAATAGGTCCAAAAACGTAGACCACGTCTTTTGAAATTGATCTACTTTGCCTACTAGGAGGAAGTAGTTGATGCAGGTACAATCACAATGTTTAAGAAGCATTTAGACAGGCACATGGATAGAATAGGTTTGGAGGGATATGGGCCAAATGCGGGCAGGTGCGACTAGTGTAGATGGGGCATGTTGGTCGGCATGGGAAAGTTGGGCCGAAGGGCCTGTTTCCAGGCTGTATGCCTATGACTATGAATCTATTCTTTGAACTAAGTGAACCTTCTTTGGCTGTAATAACATTGGATTCCTACAAGGGTGTTCAGCCCATTGTTTCCTGTACTCTCCCTCTGAAGGAGCTTTCCAATTAGTTCTTTGTACCATCAGGGCCAAAGATGGACACAAAGTGCCAGTGTAACTGAGCAGGTCAGGCAGCATCTGGAGAAAAGGATGGATGATGTTTCAGGTCAGGACCCTTTTAATTAAATTGTGTGAAAACAAAAGCTTACAGCAAGTCAGCCAAGAAGTGGTGAGCTTGATTCAAGGACATTGCAAAATGAACTAAGAAGTGTAAATATCCATGATTTAGAGTGACATTTTACAGACTATTGGATTAAGTATATCAAGGACAAGTGCTGCGAGCGGATTTATCTTCAGATCAACATCGTGCTTTGAAATGTTTAGAATAATGTTTCAATGAGTTATTTCTTGTCTGGCACAGTGGCACAGCAGCAGAGTTGTTGCCTTACAACACCAGAGATCCGCGTCTGACTATGGGTGCTGTCTGTATGGAGTTTGTATGTTCTCCCTGTGACCGCATGAGTTTTCTCCAGGTGCTCTAGTTTCCTCCCACACTCCAAAGGCGTACAGATTGGTCGATTCTGCAAATTGTGAATTGTCCCTTGTGTGTAGGATAGTGCTAGTGTATGGGGTAAACGATGGTCGGCATGGACTGGGTAGGCCGAAGAGCCTGTTTCCACGCTGTATCTCTAAAGTCTAAAGAGTCCTTCCAGTAATTGTGTGACTACAGACATCAGCAGAATGCAGAAGTTGTGGATTTGGAAAGCATGGTAGATAACCTCATTCTGAAGTTACATTTTGCACTAAAACTATTAATCTGCTTTTCCAGTTTCTTTATGAGGTAATCAGGCAGCTTGCTACTGCCAGTTTCATAATGAGATATTGGATATTCTAAAACACCTCTCAGTTCCACCATCAAATGCCAACCTGGCACATTTTTAATGACCAAACCAAGTCGAAGTGCAGTAACGTATACTTAAGTGTTGAACTGTTGGCCTGCACTCCATACTAGTTGACTGTGGTCTAATAACCACCATTCTAGATCTTAACAGCAGATTCCAGATATTTACAGCAGCCAGCTAGTCCGACATTAATTCCATCATGAGGTGTTTCCCACTTCCTCGTTGCTTTTGGATGAGCTCTAGGATTTCTCAAAGCCATCCTCACATTCCCATTCAATGATACAAGGAATCGAACATTTCCCAAATCTTAGACATCTCTAGTCCAGGTCTTTCTGATCTCTCCCTCCCTCCACTCTTGGTTCTCCAGTCCAGGTCTTTCTGATCTCTCCCTCCCTCCACTACTGGAATCTCTAGTCCAGGTATTTCTGATCTCTCCCTCCCACCACTCCTGACCATACACTGGTGTTGATACAACTATCTGGCAAACAAAGCCAGAGACACTTTGAAGATAGACACAAAATGCTGGAGTAACTCAGCAGGACAGACACCATTCCTGGAGAGAAGGAATGGGTGACATTTCGGGTCGAGACCCTATTTCAGAGATACTTCTCTGAGTCTTCAACAACCGTCTTCTTGTACCCCCACCCATCCTCCGATGTTCTCAGTCTAACCCCAAGGCAATAATAAATGCAATGTGTGCTGTGAACTAAAGCACAGTTCACAGCACACAATTCACAAGACCTTAAGGAAGTCTCTGACCTACCAATCCAGTTACTGACATTTAAAACAAATCATCTTTTCAAGATGCTGTAGGCAATGAAGCCAAGTTCCCTTCTCTTCAACATGAATCAGTTTAAATGTGTCTGAGTCAAACAGCATGGAAACAGGCCCTTCGGCCCAATTCAACGATCGAATGGCAGAGCATACTCAATGGGCCGAAATCTGCTTCTTGGTATTATGGTCAACCAAGCTGCCCATCCATGCTAGTCCCATTTGCCTGTCTGAACTACTGCTGGCAGCACTTTCCACACACCCACAACCCTGTGTGTGTTTTTCTTTGGGAACCCGAGGGTCAACTTTTGCACAGTTTCAGATTATATTTATTTCTATTCTCTGTACTTAAACAATTTACATGGCTGTTGGATATGGCTGTGGCCAAAATCAATGAGCGATCTTTTGTACAAGGGCTTATGTATCAGACTTTCCAGGATATCATTTCAGCTTCACTTATGACTCATTGCAGCCCTTTTTCAGCTACTGTTATGAAGAGTATTCTTAACTTGGCAATGATTTCGAATTGCACAACAAATGGCCCAAAACTGTTCTGCCTTTCTGATCACTTAACAATTGTAATTGAACATGGGAACAGCTTATTCTCTGGCAAAGATGATGTGGAGAAACAATTATAGATTTGGTTTAGCTTAGAGACACAGCGCAGAAACAGGCCCTTCACCCCACTGAGGCAGTGCCAACCAGTGATCCCCATGCACTAGCACCATCACTACATACTAGGGACAATTTACAATTCTTACCGAAGCCAATTTACCAACAAACCTGCATGTCTTTGGAATGTGAGGAAACTGGAGCACCCGTAGAAAACCCACACGGTCACAGGGAGAACGTACAAATTCCGTACAGACAGCACTCATAGTCAGGATCAAACCCAGGTCTCTGGCACTATCAGGCAGCAACTCTACCAATTCGCCGTCGTGTTGACAACCTTTTTTTTTTAATTGTTGCGTGTGTTTTAAAGATGGTTAACTGGTCCACTGTTCAAATCCCTGCAATGCCTTTGTTAAATTTTAATAGACAGAATATTGGTCTGAAGAATGGCCCCGACTTGAAACATAAACTAATCTTGTTCTCCAGAGATGCTGTCTGACCCGCTGAGTTACTCCAGCTCTTTGTGTTTACCGGTTCAGTGCATGGAACGGTCAGATTCCATCTCAAGTGACCATATCAGCCGAAAGGAAATGATTCTGACTTTTCAATATTCTCTGCAGCAGGTCACATCAGGAAGTTTTACTGTTAGATCGGAGTTTTGATCATTATTTAATTTTGTGGTTTTATTCCACATTTTCTTCAAGTTGCTGCTCTGCCTTCCCCTCCAAGGTTTCAGGCAGTTCCAAGCATGTGTGAGAGGCTGTTCGGCCATGTCCATGTCCTGGCACAAAGGAACTTCTCCTCAATGAGGATTTACCAGTTAGCTTAACCTCCCTCCACATCAAACCCTTAAGGGCCTGTCCCACTTGGCGATTTTTTCGGCGTCATATCAGGGTCGCCAAAAGATTTTGAACATTTCAAAACCCAGCGGCGACAAAAAAAATGTTGGGACACTTGAAAAAACACCGCGCGTCATACGTCATCACGCCGCGTCATGCCCCGTCATACGTCATCACGCCGCGAATTTTTCGGTGACCTGATACGTCAGTCAATGATGCCGGCAGTCGCCGAAAAAATCGCCAAGTGGGACAGGCCCTTTATTGGTTTAGTTATAGAGACATATACAGAACAGAAACAGGCACTGCAGCCAGACCTGTCCATCCCATCCAACATGCCCCATCCATGCTAATCCCACCTGGCTGCATTTAGCCCAGTTCCCTCTAAACCCTTCCTATCCATGTACCTGCCCAATTTTTAGACACATGGAAGTGCAAGGAATAGAGGGATATGGATCATGTGCAGGCAGATGAGGTCAGTTTAACTGATCAGTTTATTCAGCACAGACATTGTGGGCCGAAGGTCATGTTCCGGCTGGGGAAAACATCAAGGTCAAGTGGGGAAAACAGTTGAAAACTGAGGAATTTGGATTGTAAATTGGTAAATTAGGCAATTTATCAGTCAATATAAGCAAGACTGCTCTTAGGGAGCGGCAGTGAGGGAAGTGCCCTGTGAGAAAAGTGTGAGTCTTTGGCTCGAGAGTCTTCAGCAAGGAGGCTACGCAAAACACTGCAGAGGGAGAGACGAAAGAAGGAGATGTCAGGCAAGCTGATTCAGTGTGATGCTTGCAGTATGTGGGAGGTCAAGGACACTGCTGGTGCCTCTGGCTGCTACAAATGTGACAAGTGCATCCAGGTACAGCTCCTGAAGGACCGTGTTGGGGAACTGGAGAAGCAAGTGGATGACCTCAGGTTTGTCTGAGAAACGAAGTCGTTCCTCGACAAGTCCTACAGTAATATTATTACCCCTAAGGTACTGGAAGAGAGAAGGTGGGAGACAGTGAGAAAGGGAGGGAAGCATGGAATGCAAACGTCCCCGGGTGTTGTACCTCTTGTGAACAGATTCACCCACTTAGAAGCTGTCGGGACAGAAGACGTTTTAACACTGAGCGGCAGACTGGCTTGCGATGCGAATAGGGCTGTTGAGCCAAAACCAAAAAGGCCAAAGTCAGGCAACGCCATTGTAGTGGGAGACTCCATTCTGAGACGTACGGACAGGGGTTTCTGCAGCAACAGACGGGATTCGAGAATGGTGTGCTGCCTTCCTGGTGCCAGGATCCAGGATGTCACGGACAGTGCAGAAAATCCTCAAGGGCGAAGGTGAACAGCTGGAAGTGGTAGTGCATGTCGGCACAAACGATGTCGGAAAGAAGGGGATGAATATTCTGCAGCGTGACTTAAAAGCAGGACCTCCAGGGTTGTTATCTCCGGTTTGCTTCCAGTTCCTCGTGCTGGCGAGAGCAGGAACAGGGAGATATGGGACCTGAATGTGTGGCTGAGGAACTGGTGCATGGGGCAGGGATTTAGATTCTTAGATCACTGGGATCTGTTTTAGAGTAAAAGGGAACTGTACAAAAGGGACGGATTGCATCTTAACAGGTGGGGGACCAGCATTCTGGCAGGCAGGTTTGCCACTGCTACACGGGTGGTTTTAAACTGAATAAGGGGGGTGGGGTGTCGAATGGGATAGTTGAGGCTGGAGTTAAAGGGAAAGGGTTTCTTAAATGTGTGAGGGTAGAGACAGAGGGGTGTAAAATGAGGGTAGAAGCAATAGGTAGCAAGGTGAAAAGTAAAAGTGGCAGGCAGACAAATCCAGGGCAAAAATCAAAAAGGGCCACTTTTCAACATAATTGTATAAGGGGTAAGAGTGTTGTAAAAACAAGCCTGAAGGCTTTGTGTCTCAATGCAAGGAGCATTTGTAATAAGGTGGATGAGTTGAATGTGCTGATAGCTATTAATGACTATGATATAGTTGGGATCACGGAGACATGGCTCCAGGGTAACCAAGGCTGGGAGCTGAACATCCAGGGATATTCAATATTCAGGAGGGATAGACAGAAAGGGAAAGGAGGTGGGGTAGCGTTGCTGGTTAGAGAGCAGATAAACGCAATAGAAAGGAAGGACATTAGCTTGGAGGATGTGGAATCGATATGGGTAGAGCTGCGAAACACTAAGGGGCAGAAAACGCTAGTGGGAGTTGTGTACAGGCCACCTAACAGTAGTAGTGGAGTTGGGGATGGCATCAAACAGGAAATTAGAAATGCGTGCAACAAAGGTAAAACAGTTATAATGGGTGACTTCAATCTACATATAGATTGGGTGAATCAAATTGGCAAGGGTGCTGAGGAAGAGGATTTCTTGGAATGTATGCGGGATAGTTTTCTAAACCAACATGTAGAGGAACCAACGAGAGAGCAGGCTATTCTAGATTGGGTATTGAGTAATGAGGAAGGGTTAGTTAGCAGTCTTGTTGTGCGTGGCCCCTTGGGCAAGAGTGACCATAATATGGTTGAGTTCTTCATTAGGATGGAGAGTGACATTGTTAATTCAGAAACAAGGGTCCTGAACTTAAAGAAAGGTAACTTTGAGGGTATGAGAAGTGAATTGGCCAAGATAGACTGGCAATTGATTCTTAATGGGTTGACGGTAGATATGCAATGGAAGGCATTTAAAGACTGCATGGATGAACTACAACAATTGTTCATCCCAGTTTGGCAAAAAAATAAATCAGGGAAGGTAGTGCATCCGTGGATAACAAGGGAAATCAGGGATAGTATCAAAACAAAAGATGAAGTGTACAAATTAGCCAGAAAAAGCAGCCTACCAGAGGACTGGGAGAAATTCAGAGTCAAGCAGAGGAGGACAAAGGGCTTAATTAGGAAATGGAAAATAGATTATGAAAGAAAACTGGCAGGGAACATAAAAACTGACTGCAAAAGCTTTTATAGATATGTGAAGAGAAAAAGATTCGTTTAAACAAATGTAGGTCCCTTGCAGTCAGAAACAGGTGAATTGATCATGGGGAACAAGGACATGGCAGACCAATTGAATAACTACTTTGGTTCTGTCTTCACTAAGGAAGACATAAATAATCTGCCGGAAATAGCAGGGGACCGGGGGTCAAATGAGATGGAGGAACTGAGTGAAATCTAGGTTAGCCGGGAAGTGGTGTTAGGTAAATTGAATGGATTAAAGGCCGATAAATCCCCAGGGCCAGATAGGCTGCATCCCAGAGTACTTAAGGAAGTAGCCCCAGAAATAGTGGATGCATTAGTGATAATTTTTCAAAACTCTTTAGATTCTGGAGTAGTTCCTGAGGATTGGAGGGTAGCTAATGTAACCCCACTTTTGAAAAAGGGAGGGAGAGAGAAAATGGGGAATTGCAGACCAGTTAGTCTAACGTCGGTAGTGGGAAAACTGCTAGAATCAGTTATTAAAGATGGGATTGCAGCACATTTGGAAAGTGGTGAAATCATTGGACAAAGTCAGCATGGATTTATGAAAGGTAAATCATGTCTGACGAATCTTATAGAATTTTTCGAGGATGTAACTAGTAGAGTGGATAAGGGAGAACCATTGGATGTGTTATATCTGGACTTTCAGAAGGCTTTCGACAAGGTCCCTCATAAGAGATTAGTATCCAAACTTAAAGCACACGGTATTGGGGGTTCAGTATTGATGTGGATAGAGAACTGGCTGGCAGACAGGAAGCAAAGAGTAGGAGTAAACGGGTCCTTTTCACAATGGCAGGCAGTGACTAGTGGGGTACCGCAAGGCTCAGTGCTGGGACACCAGCTATTTACGATATATATTAATGATTTGGACGAGGGAATTGAATGCAACATCTCCAAGTTTGCGGATGACACGAAGCTGGGGGGCAGTGTTAGCTGTGAGGAGGATGCTCGGAGGCTGCAAGGTGACTTGGATAGGCTGGGTGAGTGGGCAAATGCATGGCAGATGCAGTTTAATGTGGATAAATGTGAGGTTATCCACTTTGGTGGCAAAAACAGGAAAGTAGACTATTATCTGAATGGTGGCCGATTAGGAAAAGGGGAGATGCAACGAGACCTGGGTGTCATGGTACACCAGTCATTAAAAGTAGGCATGCAGGTGCAGCAGACAGTGAAGAAGGCGAATGGTATGTTAGCATTCATAGCAAAAGGATTTGAGTATAGGAGCAGGGAGGTTCTACTGCAGTTGTACAGGGTCTTGGTGAGACCACACCTGGAGTATTGCGTACAGTTTTGGTCTCCTAATCTGAGGAAAGACATTCTTGCCATAGAGGGAGTACAGAGAAGGTTCACCAGACTGATTCCTGGGATGTCAGGACTTTCATATGAAGAAAGACTGGATAGACTCGGTTTGTACTCGCTAGAATTTAGAAGATTGAGGGGGGATCTTATCGAAACCTACAAAATTCTTAAGGGGTTGGACAGGCTAGATGCAGGAAGATTGTTCCCGATGTTGGGGAAGTCCAGAACAAGGGTTCACAGTTTAAGGATAAGGGGGAAATCTTTTAGGACCGAGATGAGGAAAACATTTTTCACACAGAGAGTGGTGAATCTCTGGAATTCTCTGCCACAGAAGGTAGTTGAGGCCAGTTCATTGGCTATATTTAAGAGGGAGTTAGATGTGGCCCTTGTGGCTAAAGGGATCAGGGGGTATGGAGAGAAAGCAGGTACAGGATACCGAGTTGGATGATCAGCCATGATCATATCGAATGGCGGTGCAGGCTCAAAGGGCCGAATGGCCTACTCCTGCACCTATTTTCTATGTTTCCTGTGCTGAACTGTTTTATGTTCTATTTGGCACAATTGACTCTTTAAAATCTTCATAGACTGTTCAAAAGTAATTTTAGAATAAAAGAAACATTAAATAGTTATGGCAGAGATAGCAGCCATTCAATCCATTGAACAGGGTGGCATAGTGGCATAGCAGTAGAGCTGCTGCTGTATAGTGCCAGAGACCTGGGTTTGTTCCTGACTACAGGTGCGGCCTGTACGTTCTCCCTGTGACTGCGTGGGTTTGCTCCAGGTCCTCCGGTATTGTCCCACACTCCAAAGATGTACAGGTTTGTAGATTAATTGGCTTCAGTAAAATTGTACATTTTCCCTAGTCTGTAGGATAGTGCTAAGTGTACGAGGTGATCGCTGGTCGGCGCAAACTCTGTGGGCCAATGTGCTTGTTTCTGTGATGTATCTCTGAAGTCTAAATCCATGTCATCTTGTAGTAAAGCCATCCTGTCAATCTCAACACTTCTTCTGTCTCCATTTAAATTTGTTAACCAGTCTTATCTTTGCCCATAAATATTTTCTAAATGATAGAATTATGGTCACTGATCTCAAAATGCTCCCCACCGACACTTAACTTTATGCAAAGTAACACTTCACTTTGTCGTCTTCTGGTGGGATGATGACGACAAGGTAGGGACAGATATGCTGGAAGAATTTAGCTAAGTTTGAAGATTGCATTTGAAGATTGCATTTTCATGTATTCATGTTCATAAGTTCTAGGAGCAAAATTAGGACATTCAGCACATCAAGTCTACTCCGCCATTCAATCCATTCAAATTCATGGTTGATTTATCTTTCCCTCTCAGCCCCATTCATCTGCAGTCTCCCCATATCCTCTGACACCCGTACTAAGCAAACTAATTTTCAATCTGTTGATATGGCAGCCTTCAATAACGTGTAAAACCCCAACTGAAGAATACAATAAAAATTAGCATGTGCGGGAAAATATTCTAAAAATGTGTTCCTTCTTTCTGACCATCAGAGACATATTCAGAAGTGAACATGTGTATGTGTATATGACAGTGCATCATCAGCTGCTTTAAAGGTGCCGGTTCTGAGAACATTGACACCATCCATGAGTATCCAGTTTGCAGTATCGAACCCATCACAATAAGGCACTGTTCATCTCTAGAAGTTAAGTGCCATGCAGAGAATTTACTTTTTTTTTTTTTTTTGCTCAAGCCTTAATCCAATGGATAAAGAAGTCATTAACTATAGTCCACCCTTCTATCACCACCACTTCCTCTGTAAAATACATGCGTACTGACTTGTAGTACCGGTGAAGTAGGTTTCATTTTCATCTGTGCAGTACAGTGGTGCAGCCGTTAGTGCTGCTGCCTCGCAGCGCCATAGACCCAGGTTTGATCCTGACCTTGGGTGCTGTACGGAGATTGTACATTCTCCCTGTAACCACGTGGTTTTTGCAGGTTCTCTGGGTTTCCTCCCACACCCCAATGACGTGCGGGTATTTAGGTTATTTGGCCTCTGTAAATTGTCTTGACTGTATAGGGAGTGGATGAGAAAGCGGAATAACATGGAACAAGCGTGAACGGGTGATTGATGGTTGACATGGACTCAGTGGGCTGAAGGGCCTGTTTTCACACTGTCTCTCTAACCTAATGAACCCACCGTTCCATCACCACCACTTCATAAAATACATGAACATTGATGTAGGACAGATGAAGGTTTCAATGCTTAAGGGACATAGCAGTGAATGGTGCATTAGGTGGTGTAAATATTTATAGCCAAAGAGAGCATTACCAAGGTTAAAGTACAAATACTGGAAATTTGCAACGACACTAAAAAAGTGGAAGCAGATGTTAGAATTGAATAAAACATAAGTGAGCAAAGGATGGATCCTCTGAAATCCCTTTCACTGCTCTCTTTCCCGATGGAAGAGAGTCTTCAAGAAATCCAGTGGGAATTCAGAGGGAATTTATTGATGCAAAGAGCAGTAGGAATGTGGAACTTGCTGCCACATAACAGGAAGTGGTTGAAGTGAATTGTACAGACGCATTTAATGAGGAACTGCTCTGAAGCTGAGGGAGATGATTGGGTTAACATATGAGGAGTGTTTGACGGCACTGGGCCTGTCCTCACTGGAGTTTAGAAGGATGAGGGGAGGATCTCATTGAAACTTACTGAATAATGAAAGGCCTGGATAGAGTGGACGTGGAGAGAATGTTTCCACTGGTGGGAGAGTCTAGGACCAGAGGGCACAGCCTCAAAATACACAGATGTACTTTTAGAATCGAGATGAGGAGGAATTTCTTTAGCCAGAGTGTGGTGAATCTGTGGATTTTCAAAGCAGTGATAGGTTTGTGATTAGCATCAATTCAAAGCAACAGGAGAAAAATATAGTGATGCTTGTGCTGGCTGCTATCATGGCCACTAATTAATTGTTTAGCTGAAGAGCCCAATGAATGGAAATGTGGTTGCTAAGGTAACATTTATTTCAAGCTAATGCCCTATTGTGTGCAAATGGGCACTTTAAATTCGCAGTGTTCATTTTAGTCCGTATAAAGAAGTTTGCTTCAGAAATCAAGGAGATGAGATTTTATCAACAAGATTATCAGGAGGAAATCAGCAGGCCAGCTAGCATCTGTGGAGGAAGTGGACGGACAACATTTTGGGCAGGACTCTTCTCCAGAATGATGGATATTGTTTTGGGTTGGGACCCCAACTGATTGGTCTGATCCAGATGTCACCTGATCCAATGAGTTCCTTCAACACTTTGTGTTTTGCAATAGGTTTTTCAGCAGGGTTCTCATTAAAGGAGTCATATGAGATAGCCCATGAGTTAGTTTCTCTCACCATAGGCTAATATGGGCAAATCACACAGAAAATAGTGGAAATACTCAACAGGTCAGGTGACAACTTCTCCTGGTCTGAAAGAAAGTGTTAACGTTTCTCATGGAAGTCCTATCAGCAAATCTCTTTTTCTCTCTGAACAGATGATGCTGACTTGTTAAGTATATTCAGCATTTTTGATTTTATCATTTGATTTCCAACATACATGTTGTTTCGTTTTGGGACTATCAACTACAAACTGACTTGATTGCACTAGGGACATGGCTTTATTTTTTTTCACACAATATTTGCTTTTATTGAACATTTTATGTTTGTTTATTATATTATCTATTGAACACTGTGCATACAAACCTGGTGAGCTGCTGCAAGTATTGTTCCGTTCCGGTACATATGACAATAGGAGATTCTTGACTCTGTGTAGGAGCTGCAGATGCTGGTTTACACTGAAGGCAAATCTATCTTGTCTATGTGCAGGAAGGAACTGCAGATGCTGGTTTACACCAAAGATAGACACAAAAAGCTGGAGTAACTCAGCGGGTCGGGCAGCATCTCTGGCGAGCAGGAATGGGTGATGTTTTGGGTCGAGACCCCTCTTCAGACAGAGTCAGAGGAGAAGGAAACTTGCCTCTTATCTTGGGTTCCGTATCTCTGCCCATGGCTGACTACATCTCCCAGAGTGCCTCGCGGACACCCCACGTGTGCGCATGCTCGGTTGCTGCATTGCGCGTCCCCGCGACCGTCATATCCGCGCGGAAGAGACCTACGTAGAGCTCGGCCAATCGAGGGCCGTGGAAAGGGGCGGGCACAGGTGAGTGATGGGCAACGCGCCAATGGCTGCAGGGGAGAGGGAAGACGCCTCTGTCGGGAAGGAGCCAGTCAGGGCGGTGGCGGTGGGCGGGATTTCCGGTATGGCGTTGCCGGGGTTGATTCCGGAGGCTAGCAACTGTTGCCTTGAGGACGAGCGCCATAGCCACCGTAGTCCTGGCGACTGTTACCCCGTCAAACAACAACTTACGCCACAAAGGTGATTCTTTTTTTTCTCTCTTCTCTGCTCATCGAAAAACTTCGTATGATAAACAGAAACACTTTTTCCTGACAGGATATTATAAAATATGAACCAAAATTCTCAATCAAAGAGATTAAAAAGATAAAATAATTTTAATATGACGATGCCAAAAAGATTTTTCAGGCACAAAATGGCGGTTGTTAGTCCAAAGATCACTCTAACTATTCATTTGCGGGGGGAAAGCTAATATTTATTCTCTGTTTTAATAGTTATAAAGTAAATTGAACTTTTTATAACAATTTTGATAATTTTGGTGGTGATTGATTGTTGTTAGCAATCCGGCCTTGCCAGAAACAATTTCAGATGAACATGTTGGAATGACTAGAATGTTTTAAGTTAGAGATGGTGATTTGGTGCGGGTTGAAATGTTTGCTGAGGCGCGGGTGCTGCTGGTGGTGGTGGAGGAGGGGAGGGGAAGGGAAGGGGGCTGCTGCCGTTTGGCGGCTCCGTGCAGCGGGCGACAGCGGAGGGGAGGGAGGCGAGGTCCGCGTCTCGCAGCAGCGCGGACTAACCGGATGGGGAGGGAGAAGGAGGAAGGGAGGGGGGGAGGGGTCATCCACTCTAACTGACGGGGACCTCCGCCAATGGCGACGCGGCCTGCCATATACGGTGCGCCGGAACCGACCAATGGGCGTGAGGGAGGGGCGGGTTTAGAAGGTCTGCGCGGGAACCTGGCCGGTGGTTGTTGCACGAGACCGGCCTTCAAATGTCGTGACGTCATCCAACCTACGTCACTGTCATGACGTCGTCGGGGCTGATGCCAGGCTTTGGGGATCAGCTTCACCTGAGACACAAAATGCTGGAGTAACTCAGCGGGACAGGCAGCATCTCACTTCGAGAGGAAATTGGTGAAGTTTCGGGTCGAGACCCTTCTTCAGACCGGCATCTGCATTTCCTTCCCACATATTTCGCCTGAGACACTATTATACTATGACTTTGAGTCTTAGGAGATGGCACAAGAGCCAGCAAGTCAAGCTCCTTTGCTAAAAGGCACATGAAACTAGATAAACAGATGTCTATAAACTTGTAGGAAGGAACTGCAAATGCTGGTTTACACCGAAGACAGACACAAAATCCTGGATAGAAGGAATGGGTGACGTTTCGGGTTGAGACCATTCTTCAGACCTTCTTCTGAAGAAGGGTTTTGACCTGAAATGTCACCCATTCCTTCTCTCCAGTGATGCTGCCTGTCCCGCTGAGCTACTCCAGTATTTTGTGTCTATTACCACATTTTCGAGGGGTCTTCCAGGGGAAATTTGAAGTGCGCTCTCGTAATTTTGTCCAGATTAAAGGGAGTGCCGGACAAGTTGCTGGAAAATCGGTGGTGGATCTGTACAAAGAAAAGCTTTGTTTTGCATACTATCCAAACAGATCAGATAATACAATACATAAATACCAATCAAGTTAAACTCAAGTACAATAGGTAGAGCAAAAGGGTGCAGAATATAGTTCTCAGCATTGTAGTGAATCAGTTTTACAGACAAAGTCCAATGTCCACAATGGGGTAGAAGTGAATTAGACTGTACCTTAGGTTATGGAAGGATTATTCTGAAACCTGATTACAGAGGGAAATAAGCTGTTCCTGAGTCTGGTGGTGCGTGTTTCTATACCTTATGCTGCATGGGAGCAGGGAGAAGAAGGAATGACCGCGGTGGGACAAGGGTTGTATTTCCAAGGCAGAATGAAGTGAAGATGGAATGGGCTACATCTGGGCAACACCAGTGTCTCACTCTGTTCTTTATATGACAACATATGGGTTTCAATCTCACATGACCAAAGTGAGCATTAGATCAGATGTTGGTTTTGGTTTATTGTTGTCACGCGTCTGGAGATACATTGGAAAAATGTGCATGCATGCTATCCAGTCAAATCATATAATGTACGAGTACAATCAAGCCATAAATAAACACAAGTGAAACTGAATGCAAAATATCATGTTACAGCTACAGAGTAAGTGCAGATTTGAAAAAAGGGCGTATTGAGGTAGGTTGAGAGATGGAAGTCTACATCTCAGTTTATATGAGGACTGCTCAGTAGTCTGATAACAGTGTGGAAGAATCTGTTGGTACTTTGTATCTTTTGCCCAATGGGAGAGGGGCGAAGAAGAAATGATCGAGGCATGAGTGGTCTTTAATTTTGTTGGCTACTTTGCCGAGGCAGAGTAAAGTGTAGTTGGAATCGATGGTGGGGGGCGGGGGGCGGAGAGGTGGAGGTGTGGAGGAAGCTATTTTGTGATGGCCTAGGCTGTATTTACAACACTGCAACAGTTGCAAAACTGAGTTGTGATGCATTCCAATAGGATGCTTTCTGCTTTGCATCTGTAGAAATTGGTAAGTGTCGTAGGTGGCATGGCAAATATGTTTAATCGTCTGAGGAAGTAGAGGTGTTGGTGTGTATATAAGAACTTCAAATTACAAGTTATTCTATAGGAAAATACACTACATGCAAAATATTTTAATCAGGAATTTTTGCAAACACTGCACCTTGTAATTTTTCCATTGTGTATACCTAATTTTAATAAGGCACAAGCATAATTTTAGTAAGTTGATTGTTAAACCAGTGCAAAGATTTTGCAAAAACAGTATCGGAACATACATGTACTACCTTCCCATTGCCTATTCTATATTTACACTATCCATCAGGTATTGAAATTATGGTTTCAGTTTTAATGTTACTATTTGATGAAAATAGATACAACTTAGCTAATTAAAAACATTGCAGTCTGTAAAAGTACAGAGACCAATCCGTTCCTGGCATTGATCCATTTTAACCAACACTACCAAAGACAAAATCAATAGAAAAAATGAAACGCTTCTTTTACTCTTCAGTTGATCAACCATTCCGTTTTAAGCATTCTGGTTCTTTTCTCTTTTCTAGTATTTCTGATTTCATTTGTCTCCTAATTACACCTCCACCAGATATATCTTTAGCAACCTTTTTAATCAACACAACCATCACTACTTATGTCTCTTAATCTCAAATACCTTCCTTTTTGTTGTCTTTTTGGTTTTAGCTCTATATTTAATATATATACACTTATGTACCTGTCCAAAGATTTTCAATTCTGTCTTGTTACCTCCTGTCCCATTTTGCACCTTCGGTCTCCAGTCCTGCTGTGCTTTTACATTTGTTGCACTTACGAGAACACTTCTACTCTTTGATGTTCTCTCTGGTTCAACATCACATTTCCTGCATTGGTCGATAGCAGGATGCCAAAGCTTACAGTTGTATCAATTCTAAGCAGACTGAAAGGCTTACAGAATTTTAAGACCATCAGCCAATCTCAAATGCTGTTCCTGCTGCTGCTAAAAATTAAAGCACAGAGGCAGCAGTATTGCCAATTGGAAATTTACTTAAGCAGTGTTTTAAGGTACCTTCTGTAAATAGTCTATGTCTCAGAAGTACATAGGTTGACAGGGATTGCTGCTGTCTTTAGGCTTTGATCTACAAAACTTTTCACTCAGGTGGCCAAAGGCTGAACTGGTGCACTGAAGGTGATTGCGAATTTCCTCATCAAATCTTTCATTGAGGAATGACTCCCGAAACGTTAGAGGCCATTGTTTGTAGCAGTTGAGTGACTGGTGCATCCTCGCATATTTTTTAGTGCAGCGTTTCTCAACGTTTTTACCCTTGCGGAACCCTTCAAATAATTTTCATGTCTCAGGAAACCTCTACATAAAAATTATTATATATCTTTATTAATCTCTCTCTTTCTCTTTCATAAACTTAAAGTTCATAAGGCAAACATAATATATTTTTCTGATAACTGGTTTAAGCAAAATATAACTTGCGTTTTTCTCAAGTTTATTGACAATGCAAAAAAAAACAGAAATCTAACTGCTTGTTCAAAACTGAAGCAAATAAAGGCAAACAGAAAAACTAACCTTGGAAGAGAGAGAGAGAGAGAGAAAACAACACATAAACTTTTCATAAACAAAAATAAACATAAACATACTTACATTTTTAAAATTCATATAACATCCCTAAATAATGGGTAAAAGTTACTAAATAACGTGGGTGAATAAGGGACTGTACCTGTACGCCAGGAAGCACAGACAGGACTGATGAGGACCGTGCATGTGTCTATACTCGAGTGAGTCACTTGATGATACATGAATCCATCATGTACAGCTCCTGTCCACTGACCACTGAAGGCCATTTCACACTGGCGCCGTATAGATGTTGCTCAATAGACGTCGCTAAATATGCCGTACGTGTATAATAAAATTGCGAATATGAAATTAAACACAAAAATAACTCAAAAAATGCATTTACATATGATTAGCCTATTTATCACTATTTCTCTCGGAACCCCTAGCGATCTCTTGCGGAACCCTAGCGTTCCGGGGAACCCCGGTTGTGAAATGCTGTTTTAGTGATTGAGTTGATGATGACTTGGAGCTCAGCCTCTGAGTGTTAATACAGCCTCTGAGTGTTAATATATACACTGGAGTCATCTGCAAACTGCAGTTCAGCTACTGTGGTGTAGATGACTTTGGTTGACGGCACATATTTGAAGAGTTTCTTAAACTCTCCTCCAGTAGGAGTTTGTTGGAAATTAGATTATAGTCCATAGTTTTGTAGATTACAGCATTTCAAATGCTCATTTGTCATTTTGATTGTGATGATGGATTTTGCCTGCACCACCATCAGCAAGTTCCAGCTTACTTTTGGCTGAAAGTATTTTCTTCCAACCTTCTTCTTGTAATTCTTACAATTACCTAACTCCTTGTACTCAAGTTATTGACCATTCAGCTAAAGAAAGTAGCTCCTTTCAGGTCACCTTGCCAAAGCCACCTATAACATACAGATTAATTCAATCTTGCATCTTCATAACATATTATTTCCCAGCAGTTTTGCTTGGCATGAATCCATATTTCCTATCACATACATTTTAGTTTCCATCATGCTGCATACTCTCATCTTCAAAAAATTCCAGTAAATGAACATATTAAAGTGCAGACAGACATAATGAGAAGTGAACGGAGATGTAAAGAGAAGTGATGGCAGGGAATTGAGAGATAATGTACGTAAAGAAGCAAGTGAAAATGTAATGATTACATACCGTGAAAAAGTGGAAATTAAAAGTTGTAGAGAAGGCAATGTGACAGAAATCGTGACATGAAAGATCAAGTAATAGTATCTGATTTTTAGAATAACGGGCTTTGTGTAACAGTTGGAACGTACCCATTGAGAAGATTTCAGCAGACAGTAATTGAATTTCACGGTTGAATTTTGCAACATTTCTTTGCCCAAACCTTGTTACTTTTTTGTGTGGGAAAGAACTGCAGATGCTGGATAAAATCGAAGGTAGACACAAAATGCTGGAGTAACTCAACGGGTGAGACAGCATCTATGGAGAGAAGGAATGGGTGGAGTTTTGGGTCGAGACCCTTCTTCAGACTGATGTCGGGGAGGGGGGGGGAGATAGAAATTGGGCAGAGACAGTAAGACTTGTAGGAGAACTGGGAAGGAGGAGGGGAATGAGTGAGAAAGCAAGGGCTATCAAGAAATTATAGTTGAGGCTCTCACGAGAGGCTCTCACATTTTCACCACCTCCAACAGGATCCCACTACTGGCCACATCTTCCCATCTCCACACCTTTCTGCTTTCGCAGAGACCGTTCCCTCTGTAACTCCCTGGTCAATTTGTCCCTTCCCACCCAAACCACCCCCTCCCTGGGTACTTTCCCCTGCAACCGCAGGAGATGCAACACTTGTCCCTTTACCTCCCCCCTCGAATCCATCCAAGGACCCAATCAGTCTTTCCAGGTGAGGCAGTGGTTCACTTGCACCTCCTCCAACCTCATCTACTGCACCGCTGTTCCAAGTGTCAACTTCTCTACATTGGCGAGATGAAGCGCAGACTCGGCGGTCGTTTCGCTGAACACCTCCGCTCAGTCCGTCGTAACCAACCTGTTCTCCCGGTTGCTCAGCACTTCAACTCCCCCTCCCATTCCCAATCTGACCTTTCTATCCTGGGCCTCCTCCATTGTCAGAGTGAGGCCCAGCGCAAATTGGAGGAACAGCACCTCATATTTCGCTTGCGTAGTCTACACCCCAGCAGTATGAACATTGACTTCTCTAATTTCAGATAGCCCTTGCTTTCTCACTCATTCCCCTCCTCCTTCCTAGTTCTCCTACAAGTCCTATTGTCTCTGCCCACTTTCTATCTTTTTCTTGCCCCTCCCTCCCTGACATCAGTCTGAAGAAGAGTCTCGACATGAAACGTCACCCATTCCTTCTCTCCATAGCTGCTGCCTCACCCACTAAGTAAAGGGCCTGTCCCACTTTCACGAGGTAATTAACAAATTCTCCCGAGTTTTCCCCGTGATTCAAACTCGCAGAATGTTCGTAACGAGTCCGTAGGAGGTCGTAGGAGTTCGTAGACATATCGTAGCGGCTCATTATGCTAACCGTAGGTACTCGTATCACGTAAGTCCGGACGTTTATTCCAGCCCGATAAAAAATGTCCACGAGTAAAAAAATGGTCGGGATGAAAGAAATTGCAACTTTTTACTCATAAGGAGGGCATCAAAATAGTCGTGGGAATTCGTAGACATACTCGTAGGAGTTCGTAGGAGTTCGTGAACATAGTCGTGGAAGGTCGTAGGAGTTCGTAGATTACCACGATTCTTGATTTTTTTTTTTTTAGGTCCTTTAAACTCGGCAGAGGTTTTGAATTAAGTCATGAACGTGGGACAGGCCCTTTAGTCCAGCATTTTGTGTCTACCTTGTTACTTTTTTGTCTTCCACATGATACTTCATGACTGTCTTTGTTGGACACAGTAGTATCTATATTGATTCATTTCATGGTGGGGCCGTTACTTTGTCACAAATGTAGGAAGAGACACATAGAGAGATGAGCATATACGTGGAATGTTTCAATACAGAAATGATTTCTTTAGTCATTAGCAAAGATACTAGAGGAGTATCTTTGGTCAGTAGGTCTGTGCCAGTAATAAGCTACCTAGTCTATCTTTTACTGTCTGTTTTATATAATATCGAGATCGATTTTGTTTTTTATATATATATTAAAGTATCCATATACAACTTCTGAATCATATTTTTGTGTAATTAAGGAACTTATTATTTTCCTAACCAGATTCTACCCTATTCTCTTAAAAGTATTAATTCCATTGCTTCAAAAATACATGTGTACTGATTGTTCCTTTCTATTTTCTATTTCATCTTGTATCTAATCTGTCAACATGTATTGCTGAAAGTGTGTTTGCTGTTAATGACTTTGCATCAGAACACTGTTTACATTTGTAAATTGCACAATCCTCAAACTTCACCTGGAAACATCAGAGTTGAGCATAATACTGCTTCATTTTACACAATCGAAGCCCATCACCTCTTACCCACTTTCGAGCAAAAGCTGTTGGAAAGCTGTGAGCCTGAAATAATCTTTCTGTTCCTAGTCCAGGAATTTTTAGACTAATTTTAGTAACCGTATGACTTAATTGAGCTAACTCAACATAAACCTGAAACCAAATCAACATGGCACTGTCAGGAGTATTTTGTTTTGCTAACTTTCTTAGAACATCAGACAGTTTTTTTTTGTTAAATACTGGCTGCTAAAGTGATTTTTGGAATCATTATCTATTGAATTTTATTCAACATACAAATGTACTCTCCATATTGTTATAGATTATGTGAGAATCTGTACATATAATAATCATAATCATATTGTATTAGCCAAGTATGTTTTGCAACATACAAGGAATTTCATTTGCCATACAGTCATACCAATAAAAAGCAACTGAACATACAAAATACATTTTAACATGAACATCCACCACAGTGACTCCTCAGCATTCTTTACTGTGATGGAAGGCGAAAAAAAGTTAAATCTCAATATATGTGTGTGTATATATGTATGTGTGTGTGTGTGTGTATATTGATATATATCTCTCTATCGCATCTTGTTTGTTATTATGTCTGTGATTCTATCTGTCTGTGTGTGTGCCCATGTGCTCCCGGAACTACGCCAAAACGGTACACGATAGCACTACAATTTTTGGCCCATCTTACTCACCATTGTCCTGTGGTGTGTAAATATATGTATTTTTAGTTCCTATTTCATTGACGGATCAGCAAATGTAGACTAAAATGCTGGAGTAACTCGGCAGGTGAGGAAACCTCTCTGGAGAGAAGGAATCGGCGACATTTCTGGTCGAGACCCTTCTTCAATCGAGACCGGTCTGAAGAAGGGTCTCGACCTGAAACGTCGCCCATTCCTTCTCTCCAGAGATGCTGCCTCACCCGCTGAGTTACTCCAGCATTTTGTGTCTACCTTCGATTTATACCAGCATCTGCAGTTCTTTCTTACACAGTAAATGTAGAGTAGTATCATTCCTGATACTGTAGACTTTACGCAAAAGGAAGGGCGCTGAAGAGACTAATTGTATGACTAAGTCAAATTGATTCACAGTTTAAGTTGCACTATGATGGGGTTATACTAAAGACCTCCTAATACTCAGCAGGAGATAGAGGAATATTTATAAGCAGATTATGGAAAAATATAAAAGCATCAGGATAGTCAGTGGATGGCTTTAATTTCCCCAATATTGACTTGGATTCCATTTGTACCAGAGGTTTAGAAGAGCAGAATTTGTTAGGTGCATCTAGGCGGGTTTCATGACACAGTATGTATATAATCCATTCAGGAATGGGCCATACTAAATCTTGCGTTGGGAAACGAGCCTGGCCAGGTGATCAGAGTTTCAGTGGAAGAGCATAACTCTTCCACTGAAACCAAATCAACATAGCACTGTCGGGAGTATTTTTAACACTGTATTTCTTCATTTAGTTATGGATAAAGGTTAGATTGGACCTCGGAGGAAGTGCAAACTTGGAGAAAGGCTAATAGTAACAAAATTAGGCAGGAACTGGAGAGAGTAGATTGGGAGCGGGTGTTATTGGTTAAGTCCACATCATACGTGTGAGATTTGTTCAAATGCCAGCCCGTGAGGAAGTTAAACAGGGGTAGCAAAGTCCAAGAACCTGAATGAAAAGAGATGTTGCAAATTTAGTCAAGGAAAAGGAAACATAGGGTTGAGAAAAATGGAATTATATAGGGAGTTTGATACGGGCTTGAATCACAATATTCAGCATATCAATTTTTATACAGGATATTTATTTCTGTATTATTTCCGAATATATTTCAAATAAAAGTAAAACAGTTTCATTAAAGCCATTTGCTTCAAACTTCCAATACAATTATTACTTGCATGACATTGGGTGTGGTAAATGTTTTGAGCAATCATTTGTCATGGGTGACAATTATTGCTTTTTTGATCCTAGTTAGAATTTTCAATCATCAGCTCCTTGAATTTTGTCAGGTATACATCAATACAGCAGCTTGAGCAAGCATGCACACACTCAGTTCCGCCCTGCTTGGTAGATTTTTAATTCAAATTTTAATTTGGAGATATAGTGATGAATCGAACAATGTAATTTGCATCATCAGTTGAAACAGTGAGCAACTGAACGATCTGGGTTGATCAAGTAAAAATACATTGCTAATTCAAGGTGAGGTGATTAGATACTTATTAAATTTCAAGTTTTGAAGATGACAACACTGAAAAAGAATCAACGTTCCCCAGTAAAATCTAAACAGTATGATGCACATTGCACCACATAGCAAATTTAAAATTGCTTTTTAAATTGTTATTCGCAACAACAAAAAATTCTGCTTTACCTGTGTGTTTATTACCTATCTTTAAGTGGAATATCTGAATAAATCATAGAACAGAATGTTACATTTAAGACTCTTGAGCCTGGGTTATGTTATTATTGTCTGAAAATCAAAGTTCTGGGCACATTAATAGAAGTCTTTTATATCGACCTTTATAATGTTTGCAGAGATCAACTGTTCTTTTTTAATGCTACCTGAACCAGGAGCACAGACGATAACCATGATTGGAGCTGCAGTATTGATTAAAGAGTATGTACACCTCTTGTGTATTGTTCCGCACAGCCAAATATTAATACGTCCTTTAGAAGTTTTGCATGGCAATATATTATTTGTAAAAAAATGATATTTGTCAAAGAGTATTAAGTACAGAATTTAGTCATATCCTTTCATTTTACAGGTTCAGCAGTGTGGGAGGTTCTGAGAATAGCTCATATTCTCTCAAGGGAGAGAAATGGATGGGAAGGTCAACTCAGGAGAGGGTTCTTTGTATTGTATCATTTTGCATTATTGAAAAGTTACAGGAGGAAATCAGTAACCATGTTAAGCACTTGAGAGATAGATGGGTATCACGTGGTTGGAGAAGAACAATGAAGAAAAATAACAGAAATTAGAGGGCGAATGTGCTTCTTGCAAAAAAAAAAGTTTCTTACACCTCTTTACCTGTTTTTGCTTTTCTAGATCCCAATTGCTGTCTGTAACTGTTATATTTCTTTCTTTGCATGTTTTAGCTTGAAAATGTCTACCGTTTCTTTAATCAATTGATAAAAATGTAATTATACAATTATTACATAATCTATGACAGATCATGGAAATTCTTATTGTTCAAAGTAATTGGCAGTTACAGATAGCATGACACAATGACGCCACTGATTACTCTTTCTCATCACTCATTACACATAAATGGATTAAACAGATGTGGTAACAAGTTTTAAATATGGTAGGATTGGCATAACAGTGCGATTGCATTGTTAAGACATAATGAAAGATGGTAGTGAGAACTAACTCATTATAGTCAATCTGTTCACTGCATCTTGATGAATTCTTAAATTAAATTCTTATCTTTTTTCTTAGTGGACAAGGTGGAGAGTTCCATTTAACACCACCACCTGCAGAGGTTGGTATGGCAACACAGGCCTACGTTACAGAACTCCCACCAGTTCAACAACAGCAGCAGCAACAACAGCCACAGCAGCAACAACAACCAAACCAGCAACAGTATGTTACAGACTTGCAGACCGTTGCTGGTGCACAACCATCACAGCAGCAACAACAGCAGCAGCAGCCGCAACCAACACCATCCCAAAAACAGTATGTCAGTGAGCTACAGGTATCACAACAACCGCAGCAGCCTTCTGCTCAGATCTCACCAGTAACAACACCACAGCAGTACATTGTGGTTACAGTGTCAGGTGAGTACAGCTTAAACATGTATGAGAAACATCCGTGGGCTGTCTCTTGCCGATCTCACCCCGTGAATACATCCTTGTCATTCCTGCCTCTTGCCTTAAGGCTGTTCTGTTTTTAAAAGCTTGTATCTTCTGATGTATGTTCACAAGATTGGAAGTGTACTTCAGTCTGAACCTTAGTATATTTCTATAGAGTTTCCAAAACTTAATATCTGAACTATTGAGTGTGAGAATCACGCATTTCGACAAATTCTCACGCTCTCACGCTGATCACAAATTTCTCACGCTCTGTCGTGAGAAATTCTGTGATCAACGAAAATTTCAAAACTCATATCGACTGCATGGGTGTTGGAGAGTCGGGGCTGAGGGAGGGATGGAAGCAGAAGCAGCGGAGGGGACAGATGCTGACAGGGAGCCGGGGCTGGCGAGTGTTTGCCGGGCTGGTGAGTCGCTCGCTGCAGCTCCGGCCATGGAGCAGCCTCGGTGCAAGAGTCCCGGGCCGTCGGAGGTGTCGGAAGCGTTGCGCCGCTGCCGTGAGAGTCTCTGTGCCAAATTCGCCCAGGTGACCGGCATGGACCAGGCTGCAGCTCGGTGCATCCTGGAGGACAACCAGTGGCTGCTGGAAGTAAGTACCAAGCACTGGGTAGAAACGGTGGAAGTTAGTGGCCTTCAAATGGGGTTGGTTGGAGAAAGCATCCTGCTTGCCTGCTAGATTTTCACTTACTATAACTGCAGGAAAAATGTTCCCGATGTTGGGGGAGTTCAGAACCAGGGGTCAGTTTAAGAATAAAGGGTAGGCCAGTTAGGACTGAGATGAGGACAAACTTTCTTCACGCAGAGTTGTGAATCTGTGGAATTCTCTGCCACAGAAGGCAGTGGAGGCCAATTCACTGGATATTTTCAAGAGAGGGTTACATTTAGCTCTTGGGGCTAGCGAAATCAAGGGATATGGGGTAAAAACAGGAAAGAGGTATTGATTTTAGATGAACAGCCATGATCATATTGAATGGCAGTGCTGGCTCAAAGGGCCGAATGGCCTATTCCTGCACCTATTTTCTATGTTTCTATGCTTGAGTATATAGCAATAAAACTCGACCACTTGATTTTGAAGAATTCATGCATGATGGAGGTATAATGTAGTCATAGAGTGATACAGTGTGAATACAGGCCCTTCGGCGCAACTTGCCCACACCTGCCCACATGTCCCAGCTACACTACCTGCTTTTGGTCCATATCCCTCCAAACCTGTCCTATCCATGTATCAGTCTAACTGTTTCTTAAATGTTGGTATGGTCCCTGCCTCGACTACGTCCTCTGGCAGCTTGTTCCATACACCACCACCCTTTGTGTGGAAAAAGTTACCCCTTAAAAAGTTACCTCTTAAAAATACTTCAAACAAAAAACATTGAAATCATACTTCTACAATGCACTAAAACATGATTTGAATGCATAAAATTCCAAAAAGTCCCTACCGTGGGAGGTGGTACAGCCCCCTCCCACACCCTCACCCCACTCAGTTGCTCCACTCCCTCGCCAGGTACCCCCAAGGCCAGTGATCAGTGATTGCTCAGCTTCCCCTCTTTCAAAAACGTTCCGTGGCCCCTGGTTCAGACAGAGAACACTGCCAGATGTGAGCAGGGAACTGAGGTCAGATCCCAATGCTCAGTGCTTTGTGTTTCGGAGTTGGCTAATGTTATTGATTTGTAATTAGCCTGATTTGTAATTAGTTGACAAAACCTTAATTTATTAATCCGGAATATCCAGGGGGATGGGATAAGTGTAATATTAAAATGACATGCAAGGTGTCAGGCTGTCTGTTACAACATACAGCCCCGATAATTCATTATTTCCTTCAGTTAAATATTGGGAAGGTAGCACTATTATCATTTGCCACTCAACTATTATGTTTGTTTACCTCACTGACTATTTCTAAACCACTCCCCCCCCCCCCCCCAAATTCCTTTGATAGGTTGAATAGAAATGTCCCCAATCTCGTAGTTTTATTAATTGAACACGTAGATGAACATCCTCAAGGAGTGTAATCAGATGGAAACTGATTCAGATGCTATGTTTAAAAGCTTGTTCAAAGAAGGGGCATATTTTAAAGGAGTCACAGAGATACTTGCAGGGGAATGTGTGAAGAGGTTATTATTTGTCTTTAGTTTTAGCTTGAACCAGGACATCTGAAGATTCAAAGTTTAATATAGTAATTGTGCTGATACTGACTCCAACCAACCACATAATGAATATCATCCATTCCGGAGGTTTTATTTTTCTGATGCATTTAAACTTCACTTGGATTTCAATCACTTTGATCTAAAAGTAATTGGGAATGGGGAGCATTGGAACAACAATTTGCTCTCTGTACATATTAACTAATATAATAATGTATGCATGTTGGTAGGTGCAATCAAAACACAGATCTTTTTATCATTGTTGTGTTATGAATACCACAGAAAATATTATGTACTATCAAGATCACATTTAATAGAATAATATTGCTTAAATATATAGTTATTGGACTTTTCATTTTGGAAAAGTCCCAGCTGAGAGGAAGACAGCAAAATACTGAAAATATTGGGGGTGAAAATGACTTCAGGACAGTTTGTTAGGAAAATGAAGGAAATGGTAACATAATACATACAGCTAAGTGAGTATAATTTTATGGATGAGAAATTGTGTTCAACCAATTGATGACTTCTTTGACAAAGTAACTAACATGTTAGATAACAAGGAAGCCAATGGATGTAGCAAATTTTGTTATACAAAATTTGGTCTGTGAAGTGCACCATAAAAGATTACCGCATTAGATAAGCACCTGTGGACTTAAACATAATAGGTTAAGTCAAGGAGGTCAGATATGGGGCTTTATGTGTGGGCCAGATATATTGTCAGTGCAGAGGGGCAAGGAGCATGGCCAAGTGTGCATCCAGAGTCAAGGTCTGGAATAGTACTAGGTGTGCAGTCAAAGCTGGGACAATGGGAGTGTTCAGCACTGGCAACCTAAGCAGGTAAGCAGCTATGATCAGGGTAGAATAGGGGGCCAGGTGTAAGGCTGGACTCGGTGTCAGGAGTGAGAGAAGGTATGCAACTGGGGTCAGCAGTAGTACCAGGTGCGCAGTGAGACCCAGGTTGGTCAACATGGGCCAAGTATTTGATTATAATCTGATTTCCATACATGAATATACTAAGATCATTCATGTGCTGCACCTGTTGATCAGAGCCTGTCTCTACTGTGGAATGTAATTAGGAATGTAATTTAGCCTAACCTTATTCATAGCTAATCCAATTTAAAACATATATATTGCATTCAAGAGTACGTTCAAAGACTCACTACAATATGCACCATATTGCACAATTTCAAGCTTAAAAATGCAAAAGCCCCGTACCAATGGGAGGGGACACCCCCCCCTCCCACCCCACCCACCCCGGTCGCTACTCTCCCTCGGGCTTGGTCTCTTGCAATTTCTCACTCCCAACTCTCATCCAATGTTGGCAGCCCTGAGATCAGCAAACTAAATTATGGGGGGTTTTAACTACTGGGCCATTTTACAATTTCTGTTATTTACTTGTGACTTTTAGAGATAGACACCTGCTATCCCATTAAGACAACAGAAGTCTACTCGGAAAAATATCCAATGTGTTGAGCATTTTGATATTATCGTATATTGAACCACCATGTTCAAGTTCATCGTCATGTGCACAAATACATTGAGGTAGGTGCAGGTCCAATTAAAAATGTTGCTTGCAGTGACATCAGAGGCACATAGACAAACACACAAAAATAAATGATACATAAATTATACACAAACTACACATGAAAGACAAACTGCAAAAAAAGAATATTAGTGGATAAACAAAGTCAAACAAAGAAACTGTTATTCAGATTTCTATATTATTAGATGTGGCCCTTGTGGCTAAAGGGATCAGAGGGTATGGAGAGAAGGCAGGTACGGGATACTGAGTTGGATGATCAGCCATGATCATATTGAATGGCGGTGCAGGCTCGAAGGGCCGAATGGCCTACTCCTGCACCTAATTTCTATGTTTCTATGTTTCTATTAATGACTTAATTTTTTTTTTTAAGTTTAATGCTGTGAGAAAATTACATCTTTGGTATTTCTATTAACTTATTTTCAATTCTCAACGATATGTTTGTATTTAATTTGCCGTGCTTGCATTTGACAGACAAAAGAGTAAGTTATGGATTCAACATCTTTAATAAATAAAGTTGACCAAGCAGTGAAGATCAAGAATTCATGTCAGAAAATCTATGGATGCAGTAGCAATTCAACAATTAACTTTTGGTTACGTCATCAGAATCATTATACCACTCTTAACGTATACATGGATTTCAAAGTTGGTTAGGCAGTTGATTTCTGCAACTGTCCTTTCAAGCAACCTATTAGGAATTTTCTTCAGAGTTGTTATATCTAGCCCTGCAGAGGCTTCCATTATTCCACCTCCTAAATTAAGGAGCTTAATGGGTAATTTAATCAATAATTTTTTATTGTCACATATACCTATGTACGGTGAAATTCTTGTTTTGTATACAGTTCAGTGACTATCATTAGGCACAATTATTCTAAATATAAGACGGTTAGATAGTAGACCACACTGAGTCAGTACACACGAGTCACCTCATTTTTTAGAGTCTTAACTTGATTGTAAAAGCCCATTGTCCTGGCAGCAGCACTGAGTCGGAGTTGCAGGGGTCAGCCTGGCCAAACGATGTGTCGGTGTCCTCCACCGCCATTCCATGCCACTGCAGGCCGTGTCCATTTGTTTGCTCAGCCACTAGTAGCTTTTTCAAACTTCTCCTGCCAATAGAAGAGGGAGTGAGACTGGTCCTTAATTATGCTTGTGACCTTGCGAGGCAGCGTGAAGTGTAGATGGACCCAATGGAAGGGAGATTGGTTTGCATGATGGACTGGGATATGTCTACAACTCTCTGCAATAAAAACATGGAACACTTCACAAATTTGAGTGTCATGCTTGCTCAGGGGCTATGCTAATCTTTGCTATATTATTCCAATATTGGTACATGTGCTGCTGAAGCGATTGCTACATTTATAGAATAATTTTGCTAATTTGCCCTACAACTAATCAGAAATCCCAATGATTTGGCAGGTAGCCAGCCAGTGATTTTTGCTGCGCTCTCTCAATTCACTGGAGTCTTGTATTCCACATTCCCTCTTGATTCACCAGTGCCGCAGATCCCGTGCTTACTTTCAACTTTTATTGGATGTATTATACGTTTGGTTGGGTATGTACATGAAATAATTGGTTCATGTTGACCCTTGAATAGTTAGCAAGACTGATATTGTGACTTATTTTTTAAAAGGGAAAATAAATGGTAATTTAGCTTGCTTACATTTTGAGCAGAGGTATTTTGAAAATAATATTAATGTAATTCAAATTTTGGTTTGAAAGGCTAATTATCTGAAGCACAGAGAATACCTTCTCTTTTGTTGAACGACCCATATTATCCTGGAGCAACTTTTTTGGTGGATGTGGCTTTGGAATGTTTGAGAATTCATTTGGTTGTGTTAAATTCTTTGAGATACCCATGGGATTCTTTGATAGCCCCCATTGTGATATTCAGTAATTTGGAACAGTTCCAAAAATGTGTATCGTGAGCCTAGAAAAAGGCATTTTGGCTTAGTATTTCCAGTGCTTGGAAAATACTGGTACAAATTTTGCAGTTATCAGCAATTGCAGTTTTTACATGATGTAATTGACAGCAACTCAGAATAATGTAAGTGCAGATCTTTAAAAATATACTATTTATAATACATGGGCAATGCTATTATTTATTATCCCTTCTCAAGGGCAGTGCAGCC
Organism: Malacoraja senta; assembly: GCA_038087875.1. Lineage (NCBI taxonomy): Eukaryota > Metazoa > Chordata > Chondrichthyes > Rajiformes > Rajidae > Malacoraja > Malacoraja senta. The sequence continues at coordinate 6,613,937 of CM075992.1, forward strand.
TTCTACGATACGACAACGATACGATAAAACTTTATTCATCCCTGTGAAAGAGCTAATAGTTAAATCTAATAGTCAAATCTAAAATGGAGTCATTCTTCTACAAAAGCATGGACTAGTAGAACAAAAGAATGGCTCGGTGCCAAGTCTGAATGACATTGTAAATTATATGGAACACAATACGGAGGACAGGTTGTCTTTTCAATAAAGACATTAAGATGGCAGCCTGCAGTAATAACATGTGCTTCTTTTCAAGGCCATAAAGAAACCAAGATTGGGACAAATAGCTGACGTTCCAGAGATAAGTAATAACTTGTTATTGGATGAGCTTGATTTGGACCCAGGTTTTCCTATATTCTGAAAGGTTGCAGAATCTTTCAGTCATGCCATATTCAGACTAGGTAGGAGTGTTTTACTGATATGAAAAATGTATAATTGTGCTAACTGTCCTTTGTTCTTTGAGTGGGAGCCCGAGAAGCATGAGCAACGTTTGTGCTCATTGTAGATAGCCACTCCCGTCTGACGAATCAATTAAAGATTGACATGGTCTACCTTTAACAGTTTTTGTTGCTATCAGCTTTTAAGAAATGAACTTTCACACCTGGAGGGAAATTGGTCTGCCAATAGTCACAACACACACAAGGTACACAAAACTTGAAATTAAAAGTGAAAACAAAAAGAAAAAGCCAAGCGACTGCTGGCTGGCTGCCATGTGCACAGCGCCTTCACCGGAACAAATGAACAAACAAACAAACTAACACAGACTTATCCCCTGGGCATAGGATTCAAAACTAGAGTGCCCCCCCCCTTCCCCCACCCCAGATCCCCCTTTGTCCTCCAACTGTCCCTCAAGGCGGTCCCCCCACGCCGGGTCTTCCATTCTTCTTCACGGCGGTCCTCCCACGCCGGGTCTCCATTGTTCTTCCCCTAGAGTGCCTCCACCGCCGCCGAGTTTCCTGTTGCCGCCGAGGTACCCGTTGCCGCCAAGGCTCCCGCCGCCGCCGAGGCTCCTGTTGCCGCCGAGGCCCCACCACCACCAGGTCTCCTGTTGCTCTCGAGGCTCGCACTGCCGCTGAGGCACCCGATGCCGCCGCCGAGATTCCCATCATTGCAGCCGCTGAGGCTCCTTCGGCCCAGGCAGGCCTCGCTGCCCCGCTTCTCCGCAGTCCCCTGAGCGGCCTGTGGGGCGAGTTGGGCCTACCGGGGCACGTTCCGGTCGGCGGCTCAATTGTTCGATGGGTGGATCAGGTCCGCGCGGCTCCTTGGGACACTCCCACTGCACGCGCCGCTCCCCAGGACAATAAAAGATAGAATTGCCCTTGAGAAGGGGTGGTGAACTATGAATAAATGAATCTGGAACAGTTATTGCAAGTGATTGGTTTAGTTTTAGTTTTTGAGACACTGTGCGGAAACAAGCCCTTCAGCCCATCGCATCTGCGCCAATCAGTGATCACCTTGTACACTAGCACTAGCCTACACATTAGGGCATTTTGTTTTTACAATGACCGAATTACCAAAGCCAATTAACCTACAAACCTGTAAGTCTTCGGAGTGTGGGAGGTTAACTGGAGCACCGTTTGTACAGACAGCACCTGTAGTCAAGATGGAACCCGGGTCTCTGGCACTGTAAGGCAGCAACTTTACCGCTGCGCCACTGTGCCGCCCTGATCATCATGGAACTGTGCTGTATTTCAAAGTCAGTGTGCTGTGTGACTTGGTAGAAGCTTCATCTGGTGGGGTTCCCATGTGCCTACTTTTGATGACAAAATTGATTTGTGAGTTGCTATTTAAATAGCCTTGGGAGTTGCTCTCAGCAGGGCCGGTTCAGAGCCGCTATAGCTCTTGGAATAAAGCTGTTTCTGAGTCTGGAGGTTCGGGCGTAGAAGGCCTTGTAACGTCTGCCGGAGGGAAGTAGTTCAAACAGTCCGTTACAAGGGTGTGATGAGTCCTTATGGATGCTGACGGCCTTCCTGAGGCACCGTGTGTGGTAGATGCCCTCCAAGGCTGGTAGCTCTGTCCCAATGATCCTCTGCGCTCTGTGGACGATGCGTTGAAGAGCTCTCCTCTCCGCCTCCGTGCAGCTGAGATACCACACAGAGATGCCATACGTTAATATGCTCTCTGTGGTGCAGCGGTAGAACATTGTCAGCAGCTGTTGGGGCAGACCAGTCTTTTTTAATGTCCTCAGGAAGAACAGTCGTTGCTGTGCCTTCTTGACCAGCGCAGCGGTGTTGGTGGACCATGTGAGGTCCTCTGAAATGTGAGTGCTCAGAAACTTAAAGCTGGACACTCTCTCCACACTTTCCCCGTAAATGGAGATTGGGGCGTATTCTCCATTATGGGACCTCCTGAAGTCAATAATCAGCTCCTTGGTCTTGGAGGTGTTTAATGACAAGTTGTTATGAGCGCACCAGTCCGCCAGGTTCTGCACCTCCGCTCTGTATTTTGTTTCATCACCGTTGGTGATCAGCCCAATCACTGTTGTGTCGTCTGCAAACTTCACGATGGTGTTGGTGTCGAATGCAGGGACACAGTCATGAGTGAAGAGGGAGTAGAGCATGGGGCTTAGTACACAGCCCTGTGGTGTGCCGGTGCTCAGGGTGATAATGGAGGACAGGTGCGGGCCCAGTCTCACTACCTGCGGTCGCTCCGTCAGAAAGTTCAGGATCCAATCGCATATCGGCGAGCTGAGGCCTAGCTGGTGGAGTTTGGTGGTGAGCTTGGTGGGGATGACCGTATTGAATGCAGAGCTATAGTCAATGAAGAGCATCCTCACATACGTGCCCTGTCTGTCCAAGTGAGTCAGGACAGTGTGAAGAGCCAGAGAGATGGCATCCTCTGTTGATCTATTTGCCCTGTATGCAAATTGATGGGAGTCCAGTGAGGCAGGGATGCTGGATTTGATATGGGAGAGGACCAGCCTTTCGAAGCACTTCATTGGGATTGGAGTTAGGGCAACCTGGCGGTAGTCGTTCAGGTTGGTGACTTTGGACTTTTTCGGCACCGGCACTATGGTGGCTGTTTTCAGGCACTTGGGGACCGTTGCCAGAGATAGAGACAGATTGAAGATTCTCGTGAATACCTCCGCCAGCTGTACAGCACAGTCCTTTAGTACCCTTCCCTGGACTCCATCCGGGCCTGCAGCCTTGCGTGGATTGATCCTACGCAGAGCGCACTGTACCTCCTGGGTGCTCAGTGTTAAGGCCTGTCCCTCCGCCAAAGAAGATTTTTAAAAAACTCGACTCGGATATCACTAATTTTATATGGGACTATAAATCACATAGAATACAAAAAACTCATCTGAATAAACCTAAAGTATTAGGGGGTTTAGCACTACCTAATTTTATGTATTATTATTGGTCAGTAAATATTAAAAATATGATTCAACTGATGGATAACTCCGCCCAGCAAGTGGACTGGATTGTAATGGAGAAAGAGGATTGCTCCTCTAGAAACATTGGAGTGATCCTCCTCTCTCCAATGAAATTGAATAACATAAATTATAATAAGAACCCAATTATTCATAGTACAATCCGAATTTGGAAACAAATAAAACAAAATTTAAAATTAAGAAATTTATCACTTTTATTACCTATAGTCAATAACCCTTCGTTTAATCCTTCTATTATAGATAAAGCTTATACACAATGGGATAGATTAGGAATTAAAACGCTTGGTGACTTGTATGAAACTGGAAAATTACTTTCATTTCAACAATTACAAATAAAATATAAACTCGGAAATAATCAATATTTTAAATATTTTCAAATATGCGACTATTTGAAAAAATATACAAAAGATCATCATAATAACCCAGTAGATGTACTGGACGAGGCAATGCAGATAAAAGCGGAATCAGCAAACTTAATATCATATTTGTATAATATTATCTTAAATGTACAAATACCATCTACGGAGGGTATCAGAAGAGACTGGGAACAAGAGTTAGCTATTAAAATTTCAAAGGAAAGTTGGAATGAATACTTATTAAACGTGCATAAATGTTCGATTAATGTAAGACACACTTTAATACAATTTAAAATTTTACATAGATTATATTATTCGAAAACTAAAATTCATAAAATTTTCCCAAATGTATCATCTATTTGTGATAAATGTCAATCCCAAGAAGCTACCATATCGCACTCATTCGTTTCTTGTACAAAAATTCAAAAATTTTGGAATGAAATTTTTGAAATCTTTACAAAGTTATTTAAAACAAGACTGATACCCAAAGCAGAATGGATTATCTTCGGTATAACGGAAGATGGTCCAGAACTAAATGTGTTTCAAAAGAAACTAATGGACTATGGGTTAATAATTGGAAAAAAGCTAATTCTAAAATTTTGGAAGAAGGCTCCAATACCAACTATAAATATGTGGATTTCAAATATGTTTGAAACATTACACCTAGAAGAGATAAGACTCCTCCTAGCAGGTAAACCAGATCACTTCCACCTGACGTGGTCTGCATTTATAGAATTATTACAAACATAGGGTGCAAAAGTACTTAAAAAAAATTGAGGTCAGGTAAGGGGGGATGATAGTTGAAGAGTTGGTATGTCCCATTTACGTAATGCTCATAAAAATATTTGTTTCTCTCTTTTTCCTCTTTCTCTCTCTCTTTCGTTCCTAGGGTCTATTTCTTAACTCTTTTTCTTTTGTTTTTAATTTTGCTCTTATAGGGTCTTCGTCCTTTTTGTTGCCACATTTCCTACACTTTCACTTTTTCCTTCACTTTCTTCTTTCTTTCAATCTTTTCCTTTTCTAGTGTAAAAAATAAATGGAGTACATTAATTGTAAGAAGATATAAATGACGAGTACTAATGTATGTGGTTGTAATGTAATGTACTTCTAATAAATAAAAAAATAAAAAATAAAATAAAAAAAAGAAAGTTCAGGATCCAATCGCATATCGGCGAGCTGAGGCCTAGCTGGTGGAGTTTGGTGGTGAGCTTGGTGGGGATGACCGTATTGAATGCAGAGCTATAGTCAATGAAGAGCATCCTCACATACGTGCCCTGTCTGTCCAAGTGAGTCAGGACAGTGTGAAGAGCCAGAGAGATGGCATCCTCTGTTGATCTATTTGCCCTGTATGCAAATTGATGGGAGTCCAGTGAGGCAGGGATGCTGGATTTGATATGGGAGAGGACCAGCCTTTCGAAGCACTTCATTGGGATTGGAGTTAGGGCAACCTGGCGGTAGTCGTTCAGGTTGGTGACTTTGGACTTTTTCGGCACCGGCACTATGGTGGCTGTTTTCAGGCACTTGGGGACCGTTGCCAGAGATAGAGACAGATTGAAGATTCTCGTGAATACCTCCGCCAGCTGTACAGCACAGTCCTTTAGTACCCTTCCCTGGACTCCATCCGGGCCTGCAGCCTTGCGTGGATTGATCCTACGCAGAGCGCATTGTACCTCCTGGGTGCTCAGTGTTAAGGCCTGTCCCTCCGTCATGGCCGGGGTTATTCCACTCCTGGCGGTGTTGCCAGTTTCGAACCGGGCAAAGAAGGTGTTTAGTTCGTTGGCCAGTGTGATATCACCGTGGGGGCAGGCGGGGCTGCTCTTGTAGTCGGTGATGTCCCTGACACCCTGCCACATGCTTCTGGTGTCCGTGGTGTTGAAGTGGTCTTCTACCCTTTGCCTGTGGATGTCTTTGGCCTTTTTTATGCCTCTGTTCAGGTTCGACCTGGTCGCACTGTAAGCAGAAGTGTCCCTGGATTTAAAGGCATTGTTGCGTGCCCTTAGCATATCCTGAACCTCCTTGTTCATCCAGGGTTTCCGGTTTGGGAACATCTTTATTTGCTTGTCCACTGTGACAGTCTCCACACAGCAGTTGATGTAGGAGAGCACAGTGGATGTGTACTCCTCTAAGTCTACCTCTGTACCACTGGTAGCCTGTTGTGCAAACAGGTGCCAGTCGGTGCCATCAAAGCAATCCTGGAGTTGTCGGGTGGCGTCCTCGGGCCATATTTTGACCGTCCTTATTGCAGGTTTGGTCTTGCGGATGAGGGTTTTGTATGCAGGCAGTATAAACAGTGAGAGGTGATCGGATTGTCCCAGGGATGGGCGGGGGAGAGCTCTGTATGCGTCCTTGATGTTGGTGTACACTTTATCCAACGTGTTTGAGCCCCTGGTAGGGCAATGCACATGCTGATGGAATTTGCGGAGTGTGGCTCGTAGGTCGACCTGGTTAAAGTCCCCTGCAACAATGAAGGCACCGTCGGGGTGAGCATCCTGCTGCTTACTGATGGCCGGGTGCAACTGTGCTAGTGCTAGGTTAGCATTAGCCTGTGGTGGGATGTATATGACCATGATGATAACCACAGTAAACTCCCGAGGCAGGTAAAACGGCCTACATTTAAGCAGTAGGTATTTCAGGTCTGGGGAACAGTAGCTCTCTACTGCAGTGTGGTTGGTGCACCAGTCATTGTTGATGTAGATGCAGAGCCCGCCACCCTTGCTCTTACCGGAGTCCTTTTTTCTATCAGCACGATGCAGTGACCGGTTGGTCAGGTCCACAGCCCCATCGGGAACCAGCGCGCTGAGCCAGGTCTCTGTGAAGATCAGCACACAGCAGTCTTTCAGGGATCGCTGGGTGTTGATCCAGAGCCTTACCTCATCCATCTTGTTGGTGAGTGACCGGACATTCGCGAGGAAGACGCTTGGTAGCGATGGTCTTTGTGGAGCCCTCCGTAGCCTGTCCTGCACCCCCGCTCGCTTTCCACGTTTCTGCTTTCGCTCCCGGTGCAAATAAGCCAATTATGATGCAATACTTGCCTAGGATACAGTGCAGAAAAAATCCATGATTGTTTCTGGGTATGAGGGGTTTCATGAGGAAAATATTAAGCAGGTGATCCTACACACCCTGGAATTTAGAAGAAAGGGGAATGATATACAGTAATTAACCAAACAAGATCCCATCAGGGCTTGAAAGAAAGAGCAGTAGATTCTTGAACCAAGGTAGGATAAACGATAACCAAGATGAGGAAGAATGCTCTCCAGGGATCATGAACCCAGAAAAAAACTATTGAGGCTAAGTTTCTTGGACTACAGACGACTTGAAGAAAGTGGAGTTGAGGGCATTGATCACAGGCTAAATGGACCTGTTCCTATTCCTCCGCTGCTTCTTGTGTTCTTACAGCCTGTTTTTTGTTTTTGTTTTTTAAATCCCATCTTCAATTTTTTTTATTTTGTTCCTTTCTGTGATATTAACAATGTTTTTATGGGCAGATCAGACCTTCTGCTTCATCAAGAAAATGCAGTTCTGCCGGTCATTATAATTTTCCGTGGTTTATTGTTGATTAAAATGTAAAATAAAAGCATTGTCCATTAGAAAATAAATTGAGTACAAATACCCAATTTTACAAATAATGTTAAGAAGCATGATTTTTCTTGAATAAATTAGTGGAATTAGTAACAAAAGCAGAGCTTATTACAATGGTAAACAAAAATCCGTGGAAATATGAATGCTGTGAAACTGTATCTTCAATTAATGTGAAACGTATAAAAAAACCTTCAGTTTTAAATGATTCTGTGACCCAGATGCTTGTTTTCCATGTGTGGTAAACATCCAGCATTCACTTAATCCAGGTTGGTTTTTGGTTTCACTTATCCAGTTTGGATCTAAATCTTTCAGGTCATATTGACTTGCTTCATTCATTATATATGATGAAAATTACTGGCAGTGTATTATATTAATGATACTTCCATGTTACTGCATTGAGTTTCATAAGTTTTTGATGTACTGATCTAAAGAGCTGGATCAATCTGACAGTTTTCAAAAATAGGATATTTCGCAGATTTGGGCAAATTAGTACATTGTGAACCCATATGATGCAATATAATTGCTTGTCATTAACCAGCAGTAACTAACTTAATTGTGGTTAAGCAGTGAAGAGCTTTGATCTTTGAGTGTTTGTCTGCAATATGTCTGTCATCACTTGATTTAGAGAGAATTATAGATTTTTAGTGTTATATATACTAGATGGAAACAAGCCCTTTGGCCCAACTCTTACATGCTGACCTAGATGCCTTTCTACAATAATCCCATTTGCCTGCATTTGGCCCATATCCTCTAGACCTTTCCTGTCCATGTACCTACCAATTATCTTTTAAACCTGTAATTGTACCTGCCCATACCACCTTGCAGCTCCATCTCTTTCTGCAAATAACTGGGTTCTTTAAATTTCTCCCCGCTCGCCTTAAGCATATGTCCCTTAGTTTTAGACTCTCCTTAATATGGGGAGGCAATGGCACTGGATTAATAATGTAGAACAATACAGCACAGGTGTAGGCAGTTCGGCTCATGATACCTGTGTTGACAATGATGCCAATTTATCTAATCCCATCTGCCTGTATTTGGTCTATATGCCACAATTCCCTGACTGTTCATATGCTCTCTTAAACAATGCTGACTGCTATCATATCTGTGGGCGTTCTGTCCTGCATCTTAGTGGAACCCGTCTGTTGCTGAAGGTGCTCCTCAGGTTGACCAGTGTGTCATGGAGGGGGTGAGCTGTATTGTCCAAGATGCTACGCAGTTTAAGGAGCATCCTCCCCTCCGATGAATCCAAATTCCCCCACCCATGGAAGGAGCCAGCCTTCCCGATCAGTTTATTGATCCTATTGGTGTCCGCAGCCTTTGTCCTGCTGCCCCAGCACACAGCAGAGAAGAAGATGGCACTGGCTACCACCGACTGCAGACGTTGAAGGAGCGGAGCCTTACAAAAAGTGCAGGCATCTCTGTCCGTTCTTTGTACAGGGCCTCAGCATTCCTTGACCAGTCTAGTTTACTGTCCAGGTACACTCCAAGGTATTTGTACTCCCTGGTAAACTGCACATCCATACCATTGATGGAGACAGGGGTGTTCCTCTCCTCCTAAAGTCCACCACTAACTCCTTAGTCTTGTTGGTGTTGAGCTGCAGGCCCACACCACTCAACAAAGTGCAACAGTAGGTCAGAGCTTGGGATTACTGCAATGAATAACACACCTCCTAATTCCCTAAATTCTGTCCAAGGTCTACAAATCGTGTCAGGAGTGTAATGGAATACTTTCCACTTACTTGAATGAATGCAGATTTAAAAACACTCAAGAGGCTTGACACTATATGAGACATATCAGCCTGCTTGATAGCCACCCCTTCCATTACTATTTACTCATGACGCCCTCCCCCCACACACACACACACACGCACAAACTAACAGCAATATTAATAATTTACAGGATACACTGCAACAATCACCAACACTCCTTAAACAGCACCTTCCAAATCCGCGACCTATACTAGCTGGAAGGACAAGATCAACAAATGGCAGAAAGGGGATTGTCCCAACCCCCCATGCCCCACCTGACCTCACACATATTTCTCCCCACCTCTCCCTCCACGTACATTCCTTCCTCTTTGGCTTCACAAATTCACAATACTTCAATCCTCTTGTCTTGCATCTTCAATTTTTACATCTCTGGCATTTGCCCCCCCCCCCCCCCGAATGTGTTCACCTATTAACTGCTACATTTTGTCCTGCCTTTCCTCCTCTTCCAGATTTCTTAGCCCCCCCCCCCCCCACACAATCGGTCCTGACCAGAAAGATCACCTATACATGTACCCCAGTGATGCTGGCCTGACCCCTGTTACTCGACGCTTTGTGTCTTTTTTTGTAAACCAGCATCAGCAGTTCCTTGTTTCTACCGATGAAACAGTAGATCTGGTGCAACATGTAGCTCTTAGTGGGTCAGAAGCTTTAAGGGGGTTAAGCTGGAAAGAAACATGAGATGGTCTGGTTGGACAAGATATTTGGTTCCCATTATCATACTGACTGCTCAGATCATGTTCAAAGTAACAAAATCTAAGACGGATGGATCATTGTGTATATTTTTAAACACTGAAGGCCGGAATAGAACTATTAAAAGAGAAATTGTTCTCTGGTAGTGACTGAAGATATAGGTACATGCCAATATGGTGCTGACGTTTTTTTACAATTCTGGATGATCGAAATGGGTTACGGCATGTTTCTTTAGATCAGTCGTCATATTTAATTATCCTCCGTATGCTCTTTGGAGATACTGCTTGAATTGTGAGCCTTTTGACAAAGCTTTCTCCAGTTTTCCAAAGTTGATGGAAGGACTTCTGGAAATACAATATAAATTATTGTTGAACATTTCATCACAGTTGCACTAATATACATTTCTTTAGGGTTAGTAGCGTAGTGCGGAGTGAAAACCAGAGGAAAGTTGTATTTATTGGTTATATTGTTATGGGCCCAGAACCTTGTGCAGATCCAGTCAAGGCTAGAGTCTTTGAATCATTGAGCTGTAGAGCATGGAAATAGGACCTTTGGCCTACCTTGTCAATGCAGAAGTTGCATAACCAAGCTAGTCTCACTGGCATGGTCCATATCTCTCCTAACCTCTCCTGCCCATGTACCTGTCTAAGTGTCTTATCAGTGGTATAACGTTCTACCACTTCCTCCAGCAGCTCGTTCTGTGTGCACACCACCCTCTGTATGAAAAAGTTGTCCCTCGGGTGCCTTTTTAAATCATTCCTCTCTCCCCTCTGACCTTATACCTATGCCCTCCAGTTTGAAAAAACTGTGGCTGTTCACCTTTTCTATGCCCCTCATGATTTTATATACCCCTACAAAATCACCCTTAGTCTCTTGTACTTCAGGGAGAAAAGACCCAGCCTATCCATCTCTCCTTATAACTCAAAGCCTTACCTGGTAACATCCTCTCTATTGCACCCTTTCTTGCTTCATGACATCCTTCCAACCAGAAGTGCACATTAGTACTCCAAATGTGGCCTTAGGAATGTCTTGTACATCTGGAACATGACGTCCCAGTTCTTGCATTCAATACCCTGACCAATGAAGGCAAGCGTGCCAAATGACATCTTCACCACCTTGTCCACATGTGTTGCCACCTTCATGAAACCATGTACCTGCAACCTAAGTCTCCCTGTTCTACAACACAATAGTACAATAGGTGGGTCTATAGTGCAGTCCCATCAAAGTGGTCACCCCCTTATTAATGAATTCTGCCCGTGTACCCTCACTGTGTGATTAACCAGGATTTTATTTTCTAAGTATTGCCGTGATGTTGTCCTTGAACAAAAAAGCAACACCCCCGCTTCTTGTACCTGTGCCTAAATACGTTTACAAAAAAATTAATTATTCCATAAAATTTGATAATGTGATATTCATAATAAAAAAAATAAGGCAAATCTCTGAGTCATACTGAGAGATTGGGTTTCCAAGGTCCGTATTGGATACATAAGGGGAGCTTCGTGAATAGGCAGTGAAGTTGCAAAAGCACAGCAACAACTCGTGAAGTTATGGAGTCTTTGTCACTACAGAAATCAATGTGCAGTCATGATGATTTTTGTATCATGATTATGTCTTCACGTAAGTAAAGCCTTTTTGAAAAACATTTCCTCACAGATTTCTGTTATATGACATGCATGTTTGTATTGCTATCATTTGTGGAGATTTTTAACTTTTCTTCCAAACAATAATTCCTATATAATTTTACCAGAACACTGCCAGGATAGGGGGTATTAGCTACAAGGAAAGGTTGGACAGACTTGGATTATTTTCTCTAGAACTGAGGGGAGACATGATAGAAATTTATAAAGTTATTATGAGAGGCATACATAGAGTAGACACAGAACCGTTTTCCCACGGTGGTAGTGTCAAAGACTGGAGTGCTTGTGTTTAAGGTGATATGTGGGGCAGGTTTTTAAACAAGAGGGTGATGAGTCCCTAGACTTGCTGCCAGGAGTGTGGTGCAGGTACAATAATTGTGTTTAAAAGGCTTTTTCACAGATACATGTATTTGCAGAGATTTGAGGGATATTGATCATTTGTAGGCAGATGATATTAATTCATCTTGGCATTGTAATTGGCACATACACTGTGGGTCGAAGGACAAGTTATTGTTCTATATTATTTTATATTTAATAATTTATCTTTTTGCTGCTTTCTGCTTAAAAAAAATTTCGCGTGAGTATCATTTTTTAAACTAAATCGAAACTGCTTTCAAAATTAGATCAATAGTATGATGACAGCGATCTTGTTTTTCTAAATATATCCAGGAATAGATGAACAGACATTGGGCAGATAAAAATTAATACATGAAGCTGTAAGGGATGTATGTGGGTATTGGAAGGTGGTAAGGTGGGAATAACAATGAAGATGTTGTATTTGGGGGGAAAGCAGGAATGGGATTGATGATCAGCCATGATCATATTGAATGGCGGTGCTGGCTTGAAGGACCGAATGGCACCTATTTTTCCTGCACCTATTTTTCTATGTCTCTATTTGTAACTTAAATGAAAAGACTGAGTGTATTGTAGCCAAATTTGATGACGATACAAAATAATTTGGAAAGCAAGCCGTGAGGAGAACTCAAAAGGTCTCAAAAGGATGTTAAAAGGTTAAGGGAACAATCAAAAAATTGACAGATAAAGAAAATTGTGTAGAAATGTGTGGTTATCTGTTTTGATTGGAAGAATAGAAAAACAAAAAGGTGTTTAAATGTAGTTTAAAAGGTTCAACTATCCTTCGTTATTGGGAATTTGTGGCCTAGAGTGAGAGACAGTTTGGAATACAACATGTAAATGCGGCAGCATATGCAATAATGGGAAATCTGAAATGGAAACTGTAAATCATAAAGTTTCTGCAGAGGAGAACAGGCATTAGCTTTGCATCTGACATTCCAGGATCTAATGAAAAATCATCAACCTTAGCACTCTTGCTACTCAATCTGTTGAGTATTTGCAACATTTTCATATACAAACATTTGTACTGAATTAGGACCAAAAAGTGTCCGACTGCGCCTTCTCTGCCATTTTAAAAGATTTTAGCTGATCTAATTTAATTCAAACTCTGCAATCCCATCTACTCGCCATAATTCAGACTATTGACTGGCTTGATAGAGGTACATAAAATTATGAAAGGCATAAATAAGGTAGACAGTCTGAACTTTTTTATCATGGTGGAAATATCAAAGACTGGAGGGCATAGCTTAAGGTGAGAGGGGCAAATTTAAAGGAGAGGTGCATTGCAAGTATTTTACACTGAGGGTGGTGGGTGCTTGAAATGTACTGTCAGGGGTGGTAGTGGAGGCCTACAATAGTGGCATTTAAGAGGCCAGGTGTGATTAGTGCCCCTTGCCATTGTGTTCGGCGCAAACATTGCGTTTTTCTTATTGTTTTCTTACTGTTCTACAATACTATAGAACTTTATTTATCCCAAGAGGGAAATTGGTCTGCCAACAGTCTTAAAACACAATAAGATCAATGAAACATGAAATTAAGGTGAGGAGTGGAAAGTCCAGGATTGGGGATGTTCAAAGATTGGGGAGGTGAGGGGAGGGGGAAGGGGGAAGGGGGGAGTCAGTCTACCCCACGACAGAAGTGGGAGGAGTTGTACAGTTTGATAGCCACATGGAAAAAGGATCTCCTGTGGATCGTGTGCTGCATCTTGGTGGAACCAGTCTGTTGCTGAAGGTGCTCCTCAGGTTGACCAGTGTGTCATGGAGGGGGTGAGCTGTATTGTCCAAGATGCTCTGCAGTTTGAGGAGCATCCATTCCGCCAAGACCAATGGAGAGAATGATCCCTGCAGAAAGAGGTGGGGAGAGGATGAAAACGTGGGTGGCCTGATCAGTAAATTTGCCGACGATATAAAAATCGGTGTATTAGTAGATAGTGGTGAAAGTTGTGAAAGGATGCAGCGGGATATACAACAGATGGAAAGTTGGGTGGAGTTGTGGCAGAATAAAATTAATCTAGATGAGTGTGAGGTAATACATTTTGGGACGTCACATACAGTAAATGACAGGCATGTCAAGAGTCCATAGTATTGTTGAAACAGAACAATGAAATTCTTACTTGCAGCAGCATAACAGATATGTAAACATGGTACTCGGTAAACACCACAATAAACAACATAAAAAGTTCATTATATCCAAGGCTTCTGGCTGGGGAACACTCAGATGGTTTTCATGGAAACATACTCTTCCATACATTTTCTTATGAAGTTGGTAACAACTATGGCAAATTCATTCATGTCCATTGCCAAGTCCTTGAACATCACCCAGTCTACCGACAAGCAATCCCAGAGTCGACCCTCTGCCTCCCCAGACCAGCTCTGTGCAGTCTTCACTGCTGGGCGTGCGCTCTTCAATCGGAGAAAAAGCACAGCTGAGTTTTCGTATTTCCCAAAGTGAGGGCAAGGGATGGAGCGATATGCATCTCTGATGGTGGAATAGTGGTGGCCGAGGTTGTTTGATCCTCTGCTGCTGCAGGGCATGTGCTGATGGTAGTTAGGGTGTGATTTCTTCAGGCTGGCTTTGTTGAAGTCCCTGGCTATGCGGGGAAAGGAGTTGGAGTATGCTGTCTGGCGTTTGTTGACCACGGCGTGCAGCTCCTCCAGTGCTAGATGAATGTCGACTGGTGGGATGTGGACCACAGTCATGATAAAAGTGAATTCTCTCGGGAGATAGAAGGGACGGCACTTCACCTCCAGGTGTTCCAAGTGCGAAGAGCAGGAGTTGGACGTGTATGCTATGTCTGAGCACCACAGAGTTCAACATGAGGCAGACACCACAGTTTTTCCCTTTTCCCAATGCCTCGTTCTGTCCACGCGATGGATGGAGAAACCTTTGGGCTGGATGGCTAAGTCTGGGGGTGAGCTATGTCTCTGTGAAACCTAGCACACAGCGTTCCCTCATGTCTCTTTGATAAAGCAGCCTTCCCCATATGTCCTCCACTTTATTTTCTAGTGACTGAACATTGATGAGTGGAATGGTGGGGTTGGGGGGGGGGGGGGGGGTCATAGTCCCCTGTGTTTCATTCTTACTTGCAAGCCTGCCCACATTTCCAGACACATTGAAGGCCTCACAGGTGTCTCCTGGCATTGAAGCCTCCCGGTGTTGATGCAAAGTGGGTTGTTCAAAGATCTGGAAATTTGGAATACTGCTGCTGCATAACTTGAAACCATTCATTACCGACTCCGATGCAGAGTCAAATATGAAATAACCAAATTAATTGCTGCTAAGCAGATGGCAAATGTGAATGTCCAAAAGTGGCACAAACAAAGCCATCACTTATTACTTTTAGCCAATGTGATTGCTGAATTTCTTGAAGCTTAATTACATTACAGTAGGAGTCAATCATTTAATTTGATTCATTTCATTTTCATTTTCAAAAGATAGCAGCGTTCTTTAAATGCCATAGAGTAATTATTTTGAAGAAGGGGCTCGACCCGAAACATCACCCATTCCGTTTCTACAGAGATGCTGCCTGTCCCGCTGAGTTACTCCAGCATTTTGTGACTAACTTCGATGAAAACCAGCATCTTTCCTTCCTTCCTATACAGAGTCATTCTTTTGCCAGTTGGGTTATTTTATCTTGTAGACCTCAATAAAAAATATCCTGCAGTTGCTGTCTCCATATTTATTCTTTCATTAAATGCTATCCTGGTTTCATTAGGCAAAACTCAAAGGATGGCTAAGGTTCAGTCTTTGAAGTTAGTTGTGTTTATTGTCACATGTACCGAGGTACAGTGAAAAGCTTTTGTTGCCTGTTATCCAGTCAGCAGAAAAAAGGCTTTGGCATAGTGAAATGAATGTGTAATATGCAAGATAAAACTAAAAACAGAACAGAAAATGCTTCTGTAATATTATGTTCTTCAAATCATTGCCGTAGTTTCTCAGTGTTTTACGTTTTGTTTAAGAAGTCCAGTGTTAATTGTTCACAAGAGAAAACAAAATTATTGATGTGTTGTTACTGTTTCTGTTTAGAAGCAAATATGCGGCCAACGGAGACAGGCTCAGATTCCAGCTCTTCCTCAGCTGGAGCGCAATCTGGAGTGCCAACGCAAGTGGTACAGCAAGTTCAGGCATCGCAACAGGTGAGTGAATGGTAGAAGATAATGGACAGAATCAGTGGACAACCTAATTTTAAATGCATTCTTTAATAGTTTGTGTAGCATTAATTCTTGTGAACAGTCAACAGATAATCAAAAAATGCTTTTTCCTTTTTTCTCCTTATTAAACCTCATCTTGCATCCTTGTTAAGGGCCTGTCCCACTTTCATGACTTCATTCTTTCAACCCGACCATTTTTTTTACTCGTGGACATTTTTTATCGGGCTGGAAAAAACGTCCCAACTTACCTGATGCCACGAGTACCTACGGCTAGCATAACGAGCCGCTACGATATATCTATGAACTCCTACGGACTCGTTACGAACATTCTGCAAGTTTGAATCGGGGGGAAAACTCGGGAGAATTCGTGAATTACCTCGTGAAAGTGGGACAGGCCCTTAAAGGATTTGCCACACATATTTATTGTTTTTGGCTGTGAAATGTTTGAGATCTTTGATTAAGCTGTCAGATGGTAGGAAGGTTTAAGGCTGGCATTAGTTCAACCCAAAGTGGGCCATATTACATTTGCACTTTATATGTTCATAATAAATAGTACAACATAATAAACTCTGATTATAAGCTGTCTTCCATTTGTCACATTTTTTATTAAATATTTTTGATGGATTCGCAACCTGTTGTATTGTAAAACCTAAAATTCTGCCGATGTTGGAAATCTCAAATAAAACAAAGTGCTGGAAATATCCCATTGATCAGGTAACATCTGTGGGAAGAAAACAGAGTTATATACCCTTACGACTTTGATTTCTTTTAAGTAAATTATTTGATGTTTTATTTTTATGGTACTGCTATTCGTTATATGTAATGTGTTCCCAGCTGAGAAGGTAAGCGGAAAGACCATATTGTACTTGCTGCAAAAATCGGTTGGGGTTATACGAGAGGAAATCTTCTGTGTGGAGAATTAGTTTGTTTCAACTATTTCTTCTTCATGGCACAACCAATAATGGAAAGATCCACAAGATTCATATCACAAATACACCCCCATGCAACTGCTCATTACTTCAACAAATGGATAACTAATTCAAATACTAGGTTAAAAAAAGCTCCCCAAATCATTTAGATACTTTACCAATTGTACTCTGGCATTAGTATAAAAATCAATATTACTAAAAGTCTGATCTTGACCACTTCCTGTTGTTTTGTATATTGATTTTAGAAAAAACGCTGCCACTTACGGCTGTAATTTTTGGCCAACTTACTCCTCGGCTGCGCAGGACAAGAGGATTTTTCCCATCGATGAAAAATAAAAGAGTTATTAGTGTTTTACAAATTTTGAGATTTTCTCTCTCCTATAGTCCCTTCCGGAGGGACTATAAAACCCGGAAGTGTTGAGTGCCTCAGTCAGTCTCTCCAAGATGGGGGAGCGAGAGGGTCACGTCTCTCAGTCTGAGCTGTGAATAACACTGAACACATGTCTACTAAACTGTGAGTGTGGTTTTACTGACCTGTCAGTGCCCTTAATGTGGTTTGAAAATATAGTTTGGAAATGCTAAAGCTGTGTTGCCTGTGGTTTGGAAATGCTAAAGCTGTGTAGCCTTTGGTTTGGAAATGCTAAAGCTGTGTGCCTTTAGTTTGGAAATGCTAAAGCTGTGTTGCCTTTGGTTTGGAAATGCTAAAGCTGTGTTGCCTTTGGTTTGGAAATGCTAAAGCTGTGTTGCCTTTGGTTTGGAAATGCTAAAGCTGTGTTGCCTTTGGTTTGGAAATGCTAAAGCTGGGTTTCCTTTGGTTTGGAAATGCTATAGCTGTGTTGCCTTTGGTTTGGAAATGCTAAAGCTGTGTTGCCTTTGGCTTGGAAATGCTAAAGCTGTGTTGACTTTGGTTTGGAAATGCTAAAGCTGTGTTGCCTAATTAAAGTTGCCGTGCCTAATTAAAGTTGCCGTGCCTAATTAAAGTTGCCGTGCCTAATTAAAGTTGCCGTGCCTAATTCAAGTTGCCGTGCCTAATTCAAGTTGCCTTGCCTAATTCAAGTTGCCTTGCCTAATTCAAGTTGCCTTGCCTAATTCAAGTTGCCTTGCCTTCTATATAATTAAAAATCTAATTTTGACCACTTCCTGTTTGCGCTTTATATTGATTTTTAGAAGAAAACGCTACCACGTACAGCTGTAATTTTTGGCCATCTTACTCAGAGTCCCCCTTCGCTCATCAGGTGCCGAGGACTTTTCCCATCGATGAAAAATAAAAGAGTTATTAGTGTTTTAAAAATGTTGATATTCTCTCCTGTCAATCATGCCATGAAGGCCACGCCCCTTCTGGTGAGAGGGGGAGGGACTATAAAACCCAGAAGTGTGGGTGTGGCTCAGTCTCTGCAAGATGGAGGAGGGAAAGGTCACGACTCGCTGTCTTTAGTGGCCTTGCACCCTGCTTGAAATGGTATGAAACTGCACTTGAATTTGGTGGCCTTGCACCTTGCATGGAATTTCAAGGAATAGCCGTGAGTCAACTGCCAGCCCACCAGCCGTGAGTGAGTGAGCTGCCAGCACAACAGGCTTGAGTGACTAAGCCGCCAGCTCAAGAATCCATTCAGCCCACAATGTCCATACTAGCCCTCCGAAAACCAGTCCCTTCAGCCCACAACACCCATACTAGCGCTCCAGAAAGCCCCCCCCCCCTCCCCACTGGCCACCAATATTGGAATTGGTGGAGAGGTGGAATATTGCGTTGGTGGACCAGCCCATCCGTATGATGCTGGGACCCAACGGGTCCCACTTAGTCTAGTACCTCATAAAAACCCATGCTTCTAGTTCACTTTCAGTTGACTTTCCAGATAATTGACTTTCCAGTTGACTTTCCAGAACCATTTACACCAAGGGTTCTGTAAATTCTGCCTACCCAGGGGGTAAATTTGTTGATTCTGGATTGGTACATATTTTTTCTCATTGACTGACTGTGTTTCGTTCTGGTATACCGGTATATGTTCATCATTAGTTGTTCATAAATAAATGAAATACCATTGTTATGTGCTATTAAAGTTGCCAGGGGTAAACGGGACAAAAAAGGTTGGGACCCCCTGATTTACACCATTAAAATAAATCAAACCAACAACACCACTCAACACTTCCAACCATACAATGTTATTCCTGCAGGTAAATTGTTGATCAAGGTTTTTCAAATCTGCTTTCCCTTTCAATCCTTTTACCTGTTTTCTTAATTTAATGTTTTTTTCTTGTATCTGATGAATTTACCCTTTATCTTTAACAATCATTGAATCTTCAGTTTTGGAGAAAGAGGTTTGACCTTCTATTCATTCCATGTTTCAGGAAATTCTGAGCCCTTTTTTTTCAGAACTTTTGGTACTATTCCATGTTAATTCTGATATAAATAGAATAGGATTTTGCATCTCATTGAATGTTGACTTTCCCATGGATTTATAAGTTGGTGACCTTAGAGCGCAATATACAAGTCGGATATTTTCACTATAAACCTATGATTCTACTTACAACATTTTGCTGATGCCCCCTTGATTCATTCCTAATATATTTCCACATTCCTATATATTGAATTTAGAGGGGGAAAAAGCTACTTCATTTCCATTAACCATTTAAGTGGAAAGATGGTAATTTAAGAAAAATGAGTGGGAAGAACTAGATATTTCTGAGGTTTCATTGAAATATGAGGTCTCTTAATACATCAGCAGGTGGCCCAAATATGATAAGTAGCTAGTATCTGGAATGGACTGCTTAAAACTAGATTCCAACTCCTAAAAACAATGTGAATTACTGCTATAGTAAGTAGGAAAAGTCGCTGTGGAGGTAATTACAATTTTTACCTGACCTAAAAGCAAATGGACCACAAATTATTGCATTGGAAGCTTTGGTGGAGGAGATGGAGAAGTGTCCCCTTTCTACAGAGATCCAGTAGGTCCTTCAGATTGTCACTGGGAGGAAACTAGGGAAGGAGTAAGGTCAAGCCCAGAGGTCCTGGAGGAAGTGTCTACCCCCCCATTAATTCTGATATAATTAGTCCTACACATTTACTAACTGCTGATAGTGTAAGCATGCATCTTTCATTTTCTCCGCCCCTTCCTTTATAGCCGCCACACCTCCCTCTCCTCCCAGAACCAACCAATCCCAGTCTTTATTACAATCCCACTCTCCTCTATGAGGAGGGTAAAAAGTACAAGAACTACAACTGGAGCAGATGATTATAGATGAAGTGGTCTTTGGTATATACAAAGCTTTTCACTGTATATTAATATATGTGGCAATAAGAAAACAATAAGTTGAAAGATATTGGCATTTAGAAATATTGGAGATTTGGTAGGGATGAAAATTGGGACATTCCAAGGACATGCTGAATCTTCAGGAAATTGTTGAACTAATGTGTAAGACAGCTGTCCCAGTTTAAATCTTTTCTCGTCTGGCCTTTGAAAAGTTGACTCCATTGTTCAGATTGGATGGGTCTTGAATATTGATGTAAACGTTATTTGGCACAATCTGTTGAATTGGTCCCGACAGCAATGTTGGAAAGGGCTTTCTCATTTTCCACCTCTTCATTCTCCCTTCACCACCAGCTACTCAACCACCCTATCATCACTTTCTATGCTGATGCTCCCTGAATAACAATTGCAATATCTAAATCCTCATGGTTGCAAGGTTCTGTTGTGCAAAGCATGCTACGCCAACTGTGATTCCTGTTCGGCCAATTACTATTGGGCTCTTTTGGAGTGGCTCATGTAATACAATTGTTGCTTGAACACACTGATGGTCTATGCGAAAGGCAGCGTAGTATTAGATGTGCTTGATTTGCACCACAGAATCAAGAGTCATGTAGCTAATTATTAGGCCTTGTCATCAGAAACAACTAATTTGTTGATACGGAGACAAAAATACAGATGGTATAACTAACTTATGTGGATCGAATGCATCATAAATGCTACCAGGATACTAGACATGAACTTGCATGATGTACTGGCAATATTGCATGCCAGATAGATATTGTGAGACCAGAGTCCCTTCTACTTTCCATTTGTGGATGAAATAAATGCAGTCAATACACTCTGCACCTTTGGAAAGCTCTCAAAGATTTCGGCACGGACTAGAAGGGCCGAGATGACCTGTTTCCGTGCTGTAATTGTTATATGGTTAAAGATTGGATAGATTGTTTTTCCATGGTCTCTTCCATGTGACCTTATGGAGAATTGCGGAGCAATTTTTTTATTTGCTGACAATATCATTGTTATTGGATGAATAATGGGTAACAATTAGGCAGAAGACAGGGGGAGATCGATAATCTGGTTGAGTGGTGCCAGAACAAATCCTGCGTTCATTTTTACAAGACTGAGGAGCTGATTGTTGACTTTGGGAACAAAGTCAAGGGACCATGCACCTGTCTTCATTGATGGGATGGTGGTGGAGAGAGTCACCGGCTTCAAGTTCCTGAACATGCACATCTCTGATGATCTGGGGCCAGCACATTGACGCAATCACCAAGAAAGATGGCCAATGCTTCTATCATCTCAGAAGTTTGAGGAGAATTGGTATGTGGCCAAATTCTCTTTCAAACCTGTACTGGTGCATTTGGAGAGCATACTGTCTGGTTGCATCATGGCCTGGTATGGAAAATTGAATGCTCAAGAATGAAGGAGGCTGCAGAAAATAATGAACATTGCCTGGTCCATCACGGGTACTGACCCCACCGCCATCAAAGCGATCTCCAGGAAGCGTGGTGTCAAAAAGTCAGCTAATATCATCAACGACCCAGTCCACCCTGGCTATGCTTTATTCTAGCTGCTACCATTGAGAACAAGGTACAGGAGCCTGAGAATCATTACCTTCAGGTTCGAAGACAGCTTCCTCCCGTAAACCATCAGGTTCTTGAACCAACCTTCACAACACTAACCACATCCTACCTCAGCACTGAAGCACTAAGATTTTGGACTACGATGGCTGCTCTATATACTTTGGTGTTCGAACTATCATAATTTAGTTTACTTATAAGAATGGATAGTTTATTGTCTTCTTGTTTTTATTGTAGTTGCATCTAATGTGCCTGGTCCGAGAACACTGATGCAATTATTAAGTAAGCAAATCAGCGCCTCTACTTCCTGAGAAGATTACGGAGAGTCGGTTTGTCAAGGAGGACTCTCTCTAACTTCTACAGGTGCACAGTAGAGAGCATGCTGACCGGTTGCATCGTGGCTTGGTTCGGCAACTTGAGCGCCCTGGAGAGGAAAAGACTACAAAAAGTAGTAAACACTGCCCAGTCCATCATCGGCTCTGACCTCCCTTCCATCGAGGGGATCTATCGCAGTCGCTGCCTCAAAAAGGCTGGCAATATCATCAAGGACCCACCCCATCCTGGCCACACACTCATCTCCCTGCTACCTGCAGGTAGAAGGCACAGGAGCCTGAAGACTGCAACGACCAGGTTCAGGAACAGCTACTTCCCCACAGCCATCAGGCTATTAAACTTGGCTCGGACAAAACTCTGAACATTAATAGCCCATTATCTATTTTTTGCACTTTATCAGTTTATTTATTCATGTGTGTATTTACGTATATAATGGTATATGGACACACTGATCTGTTCTGTAGTCAATGCCTACTATGTTCTGTTGTGCTGAAGCAAAGCAAGAATTTCATTGTCCTGTCAGGGACACATGACAATAAACTCTCTTGACTTGTCTTGACTCTTGTAAACCTGCAAGCAAGTAAGCATTTCCTTGTTCTGGTTCATATGCGTGTATATGACAAAAATAAACATTCTTGAATCTCTCTTGAATCTTGATATGTTACAGAAATTTGCAGCTTTAACCTGGAAGTTGATGATCATGGTGATCCTAATAGCCTTTGGTAATGTAGCTGTACTCCTGAAGTTTGGTTGAAATTATAAAGGAGCATGTCCCTGAGGATGCCGTTAAAGAGCTGTAGATGCCTCGTGTTATTCTATGTCGAGGTGCAATTCAAATTGCTCACTGAAAACTCTTGATGGATATGGCTCCCGACTGAACCTCTCTGGCATATCGTTATTCACTCACTGTCACTCTTCAGTGTGAGAGAATACCACTTAAGCATTATCAGTTGACTTGAAATATATTCAATAAAAAACATTCACCAACTCATTTGTTTGTACTTGATGATTCTGAGAAACGAAGCGGATTGAGGGATGATCCATCTGTTGCCGAGTGCTTGATACTCCATGCATTGGCTGTGACACTGAATTCCAGTGTGGCAATGTTGGCAATAAATTAGTGTTAGGCACTAGTTATTGCTGCCTCCACTGAGTATTTCCAATGTGCAATAACATTACAAGAATCACGATGACAAAGTTCTGCCTACAACTAGGTACTAATGTGTTGATGTCAAATTGAAGCAAATCAGCACCCAAAATGCCCAAACAATGGGTAATGTATGACTACATTTTGTGGTTTTTGACTGTTCACAGCAAAACCTGCTGAAGGCTACTAACAAAGGGCAGATGTGCACCAGAGGAATGAACAACAGTGAGTGACTAACTGATTAATATTTCCTTGCAGGATTTAGAGCTTGTTATTAGATATATAAAACTTGCTTGAGCATGTTTATTGGTAATGGTATTTCAAAATACAGCCTTAGATTTAGACAAGGTTTATCTAACTACACAAATCAAGGAATTAAATTCATTTAAATTCAAAGGTGTTAAGACACCAAAAATATTTAATTTAACACTTATTTCTGATTTTGACTTTCACCTACTTATTTTTTTTAGTCTGAAGTGAGCAATAGTTTGACAATAGACAATAGACATTAGGTGCAGGAGTAGGCCATTCAGCCCCTCGAGCCAGCACCGCCATGATCATGGCTGATCACCCCCAATCAGCAGAACTGGAAATGTCTCCAGTTTGGTTCAGAAATGAAGCCCAATAAATTATTATGCATTTTCAGCTACATGTGTTAATTAAATTCTTTATTGCACAGTTTTTGGAGGTTGGTTGAGATCATCAGCCTCGTCTATTTACCACTCAAGTGTTAAATTATGAAACTAATTTTCCATGCAAAGTTTACAATAAGTCTCACTTATCTTGCTCCCTTTAAAAAACAGTTGAATGTTGCAATTGGAAATTTCAGTTTATCAAAGGAATATTAAATGAAGTTGGGTAAGAGGGGTTGAGGTTCAAATCAACCATAATCTAATTGAAAAGCAGAGCAAATTTGATGACCTGAAAAGTTGCCGCTTGTTCTCAAATATATATATATATAAAGCAATAAGCAAAATGTTACTTCGCCATCTGGCTCTGAGTTTGATACAAGATTGACAAATGTGTAAATTAATAATATTAGGCGGTATTTGAAATGAATTCTGAGTTTTTTGGGGACCTACTAAATTGAAAGTTTTGCAGGATGTGATTAATGTGAACAGTTCAAGGATTGCAGGCTGATTTCCTTTGATTTGCCCGTAGGTTTTTGACATGCTGGAAATGGCATCTTTAAGGGCAGTAATCTTGTAGAGCAAGAAATCACAATTCTGAAAAAATTGTATGCTTTTAAACGAGCTGTATGGATTAAGATGATGGAAGATTTAAATAGATTGGAGCAAAATATTTTGAAGCAATTCAGAAGGCAAACATAATTTGTCTAATGGAATAATGAAGGGCAAGCCAAATACATCTAAAAACAAAATTCTAAATATCTACGGATTAATTAAGCAAACTAAAAATGAATGAAGATAAGTAAATATATATCCTGCAGAAAGTTAAGAATCATGACAGTGTATAAAAGATAAAACAAAATTGAATGAGATCCAGGAGAAGCTAGAGAAGCAACTGTGGCCATGGTCAAAAGTATAATTATTTCAGTTCTGCAACAAATTGTATGACAATGATTTGAAAACTGAGGACTAGATTGAAATAGTAAATATTCGGAACAATATATTCCTCCAAATGTTATAAAGGAAAGACATTCTATGGTTCCCCCCCACAAAAGTCATATACTCAAATGTTATCACTGATAGAAGAGATGCAAGTCTACATACTGAAAGGATTTTAAACTGAAATTCTTGATTCAACAGCTGCTTCATTTTATACAGCACCGGTCATGATCTCGGGAAAGGTCTAAGCATTTTACAAACTATTAAGACCTTTTGGAAGTGCATTACAATTGTGGGAAAAGCAGGAGATGTTTTGTGTTCCGTAAGCACTTTCAAATGACAATATGATAATTGTTGAATAATCAATTTTTAGTAGGGATGATGCCAAAGAAGATAAAATCTGTGTGAACAGCATGGATAACTTGCTTGTTTGCAATAGAGAGGTCTTTTATTTCACTTGACGGAGCAACTGGGGCCCCAGCTTAATGTCAAATCCTAAAGATAGCCCCTGTTACTGTGCATTGCAACACAGAAATGTCAGCCTATGATGGTGTGTTTAAATATCAAGATAAAAACCTGAACTTGCAGCCTTCTGACACTGACAAGAGCTACCAATAGTGCAATAGTTGTGATGCCTCAGCCACTCAACAAGTGAAACGCTTGGTACTGCCAGAGTGCTCAATAATTCTTCATGTAGTACAATTTTAATTTCAAGACACATGATCAATTCACTATTCTACAGTCGTACTAATACAATTTAACCTTGTTTTGTTCTTTATTGATGTGACAGAAAAAGATTGGAAAATACAAATTAAGCATAATGCATAATGCATAATCCATCTCGTGCCTTATTAATTTAGGAATTTCTTTGCCTGGTTGAAATTACAAAGTGATAATTTAAGATGCGCATTCATTTAATAATTATTCTATCCAAACTAAATTACATTGAACTCTTTTTTTTTTGTACAGCATAATGGTGCAACTCATAGAATAATAGCTCACAGTGATCCACTTTCGATCCTGACCTCAAGGTGCTGCTCTTGGAGATGTTCACATTCTTCCAAAGACGACCCTGGTTTACTCTGGTGACTGCAGTTTCTTTGCACAAAATCCTGAGGGTTGATGGATGAATTGTCCAATATATATTGCCCCTAATGGTTGAATCTGGGGAAGTCGAGGAAAACATGGGCAGAATGAGATGCAATTCATAAATTAGTGTAAAATGGTTACCTCATGGCAGGCGCAGGGCTTGTTTTCATTCGGTATGATTCATGATATGAATAAACACTTCAATGTTACTGATTTGTTAAATATTCTATAAAAGACATTAGCCAACCCGATGACTTGTTTATCATTTGATATGGAGTCATATTACATTTTATTTTGGATTTTAGTTTAGTTTAGAGATACCCTGTGGAAACGGGCCCTTTTGCCCACCGAGTCCACGCCGACCAGCGATCACCCGTACACTATTTCTATTGTCCACATTAGCGACAATTTACAGAAGCTAATTAACCTACGAACCTGCACATCTTTGCAATGTGGGAGGAAACTGGAGCACCCAGAGAAAACCCATGCGGTCACAGGGAGAACGTACAAACTCCGTACAGACAGCACCCGTGGTCAGGATTGAACCTGGGACTTTGGCGCTGTATTGCAGCAGCTCCACTGCTGCGCCACTGTGCTGCCCCAATGGCAATGGAATTGTTTTTCGGAAAGTTAATGTAAGGGGCAGCTAATGCTATTGTGCTAGACGGATGATCAGAAGCAAAATATACCCCAATAGGTTTTATTTTTGCAATAAACAGTGACTCAGAATGAGGATAATGATAAAACTGTACCATTAAGAAATATACAATAGCTGGTTAAGTCGGCATTCATTGTTTTTCAATTTTCCCTGTATACTGATTAGACAGTAAAGGGAAAAGCAACCACTGAATCTGAAAATGCTATTGAAGATATATGCAACATATTTGTTTTGGGGAGAGGAAATAAAATGCAGGAAGTCAAAAGCGAAAAATAATTTATTTTCTGGGGGGTGCTTGGGGGTATGTCCTCCCAGAAGAGAAGAAAAATTTGCAGTGTTATGTAATTTTTTCCAATGGATTTTTCTTTATTTTGTCATTTCCCATACGGAACATCTTTCCTCTGAAGCAGAAAATAAATGTATCAGTTATAGTGAATGCTGCTGCCTGTTCCATTTGAATGGAAATTTTATTATTCATACTTGCAATCTCAACTCTCTAGTTGGAGTTAAAAGTCACATTTTGAGCCGATGGAAATTAAAAGTGGAAGGGATGTAAAGCTCGAGCTGCAGCCTCACTATTGTGCATAGCCAAATTACTCCTTGGCAACATATTATTTGCTGAAACTCACAAGTCACGTATAACGACATCCACCTGAATTGTGAATTTAATTTATAAAGCTAATATTTATTACTTGTTTAACCATCTTCTGCTTCGAGCTCAATATATTTTCACCAGAGAGTGCGATTTACTGCTTAGAGTTCTATTATGCTTGGATTGGGTTAATTCCACATCAGGAGGAGAGGTCTTACCCCCAACCTGATGGCCTTGGTGAGGCTAATAAGGTTGATAATTTCAACTTGTTGCACATTGATAATGCATCAAGAAAATAATTTAAGTACATATTTTATGTTACAAACTATAGAAGAATACTTTGCTTATTTTACTTCATTCGTTCCTGTGGACAAGCTTTGGGATTCCATGTAGATTACTACTTAACAGGGTCATGACTATGCTTAAGAAACAAATTCTTTATGATGAGCATGTTAGCACCTGAATGACAAGGAAAGACAATGTTGGTGCTTTCTAATGTTTCTGCCTATGATTTTACAACCTGTGGAGAGCAATAAATGTTTCTTATTGGTATTTCTAGAGCTGCTGCAGAAGTTATTTATATTTTTAGAAATTACAATTAAAATAAAACTATTTATTGGCCAACCAAAATTTACTGTGTAGGAAGGAACTGGTTTAAACTGAAGATAGGCACAAAAATACACAAATTTACTTCCTGACATCATAGTCTGAAAGTAGTCTTACTATGTAACTGATTGATCAATGGAAAAAGTAGTCCTTTCTAAGTTGCCATACATTTCGAACCAAAAGCAAATGTACTTCACGGTGACCGCACAGAACACCACCCATCGGTAGTTCGTACTTTGTTCCTCTTGACAAATCAGAATACTTAGGGATGAACTTTTCGGATTGGAGTGGAAGTGAAAATATTAGGATGAAAATATCCACCGCCTTACAAGTTGGCAGACGGTATAAAATTAACATGCATTATAGGATCAGAATATTACCAATTTGCTGCAGGGAATAGTGTGACTTAGTTAAATATATAGTTAGAGAACATCTAGGTGGTAATCCAACTGCAAAAAATCTGAAATTTTTAACGATGCTTCTGTATCGAAGTGCATGAAATCACTTCATATTTTCAATATACAGTAAGTTTTCATTTGTCATTCATTGTCCTGAGTGTATTAATTGTTTACTAACAATTGCCGTCCTCGAATTTAATAAAGTGTATTTTTTTCAATGGAAATTGTGTGGTATGGGAAGTTCAGACTTTGGATATACCTGTAAATATTGATTGAATTGCCCTTCATATTAGAATTGCTTAGCAGTGCTTTTTAAAGTTCGATTCTCTATAATGTATTACTTTTCTCCTGAGCAGAGGCTTCTAGTACAGAATGATGTGCAATCGAAAGTGGACCAGTTCCCGCAGCTCCAGCTGCCGGGAGTCCAGCAGGTAGCAGTAATGCATCAGGTAACAGTTTTAGCAATGTTAATTTAGTCAATGGATAGAGGTTGCCACAAATACAGAAAATTTTACTAAAGGATAATTTTGATTCCTGATCTAAAACTAATTCAGATTTGGATAAATATTCTGTTAGTAAGTAGATTTCAGAATGATCTTTTGCATTTATAATGGATACTATTCTCTATTACTCTCGCTATAAATGAAAAATCGCATAACTGTATGCAGGCTGCTCAATCTGGATTTTTGTACATTGTAGTAATATGAATAAAAAAATATCAAAGGGCCTTAATTCGGGGACTACTTAAATATGAAAGGACTACTTAAATATGAAAGGTTTTCTGTAAATGATTAACACTGTCAGCTGAATTGGCAGACTTGTGAAACTGTAGCCTAGGTTTTGCAGTAATGATATTAGAACTATCATTGTTTGTGGTAATTCACTGAAACCGAGAGCAAGTTTGGGATTTCCGCATCTGCATTGTTTAATGCAGAAATCTCAACGTTATTGGCAGCGATTCAACAACCATCCACAGGCAGTCATTGCTTTAAAATATCACTTTCTAGTTCATGAACTCCAAGTGAGATTAGAATGCAGTACTAAGAAATAATTACCACCAGGCCAAGTTTCAACCATTAAAATCCCCAAATAAGTGGATTATGTTGCCTCATGACTATTTAAAATAGAGTAGATTACAAATATATTTGTGGTATTTCAACTTCTACATAATCATATATTTATGTTCCAGTCAACATTTGGCGTTTTGGAACCTTTTTGAACAATGATTTTCCCTTTTGCTCCCTGGCATGCTTCAACATGATTGTTGTTAAGCTAGCTTGACGACATTGCGGCTGCTGGATATTGGGGACTTTTTTGAGCTTTTTTGCTGATGATTGCCAATATCAAAAAAGCAATGTCAAGACCACAAAAATCTCTTATTCCTTGTGAATACTATTTCTCTTCTGCTAATCGCAAAATCCAGACTAGTACTTATTAATCCAGATTGGTACTTATTACTACTCTTATATATTTTTTAATAGTAAAAAGCTAACACTATTAATATCAAGTCAATGCTTGCTTCAAGAATGAGCCTGTACTGTGTGATCAGCAGTGCTTGGCACGTGTAGAGCTGAACTCATCAAGAGTGGAGCTTCTAGAGCAAATGAAAAGAGAACAAAAATTAAGGAAATGGAGGAAGAAAAATACATTTATATTCTGTATGACAACTTGCTTTCACCAAGATGGAATAATAATACTGTATGAGGGAATCAGTTCAGCAAATGATCAGTGAAGAAAAAATTTGCTCATTTTAAAGCATAACAAACTATTCACAAAGTATGTCTGGAATTGATTGGTCATAAAATACTGAGTCATATTATTTTGCGGATCCACCTGTGACTATTACAAATGCGTAAGATAGACATATTGTGTTTGGACCCAGACAAACCAGCCTGTAATGAGATTGGAGACAGTGTGTCTGCTCTATCTTAGCCTTGGTCTCTGGTGACTATACAGTTAACACTTCCAACATCCATTGCACATCATAATGAACATCATTATAGGCAGCGATATTTATACATGCAATCTTCGCTTCATTTACACAATGTTCAGTGAGATAAATTGAACTTTTCTGACCAGTTTAAATCAGATATCCTGTATCCTGTATTTTATTTCTGGAACTGCACTATAGTGCTTATACCTACTTCTATGTGACATACTTAAACTCTACTTGAATTATTTTACACAAAGTGATGATGTTAGCTTCAAAAGAGGCCTGGTCCTCTAAATGATAACTACAAATTTATTTTTAGTTTGCAAGAGAAACAATATTTCTTTATAATGTTTGATTGCAAAATGTTTTGTTTGATGTGAGTTCAGCAATGCTGTGTTATCCGTATCCTTGTTCTTTGAATTATTTTCAGACTTCAAATAAAGTGTTCTGTCAGCATCATTTAATTACAAATCACTCTACTTTGGTCATTGTTTTATGTCAGCTAATAGCCTCAGCATGTTAAAGTCAGAAAAATTGGAAAGTACAACCAAAATCTTGTATGCTTCCTAGGTTATGCTTGAGAAAGTAATAACGAGATAAGGAGGGATGTTGTTCATAGATCATAGAGAATAGGTGCAGGAGGAGACCATTCGGCCCTTCGCGCCAGCACCGGCATTCATTGTGATCATCGCTGATCGTCCCCAATCAATAACCCGTGCCTGCCTTCTCCCCATATCCCTTGATTCCACTAGCCCCTAGAGCTCTATCTAACTCTCTCTTAAATCCATCCAGTGATTTGGTCTCCACTGCCCTCTGTGGCAGGGAATTCCACAAATTCACAACTCTCTGGGTGAAAAAGTTTTTTCTCACCTCAGTCTTAAATGGCTCTCCTTTATTCTAAGACTGTGGCCCCTGGTTCTGGACTCGCCCAACATTGAGAACATTTTTCCTGCATCTAGCTTGTCCAGTCCTTTTTATAATTTTATATGTTTCTATAAGATCCTATAAGTGCAGATGTATCCATGTGGGAGAATGAGAAAGTGATAGGAAAGGTAAACCAACAGATTAAAAAAAAGGTGTATAGGTATGTGAGTGATGGGCAGATGGAACCAGACAGAGAAGGGCAATGAATCTCGGTAATGAGGGAGGAAAAGATGAATAAAGGGAGAAAGAACATGGGTGTATTGGTGGGGATGTGAAAAGAACATGGGTGTTGGCTACCTGAAAGTGGGAGAAATATGTTTTTTTGTTGGCTATATAGAACAGACCTCATCCCAAACCTACTCTGGCACCCATCCATTACTTTCTCTCTGTTACACTGATGACTGCATTGGTTCTGCTTTCAGCATGCGCACAGAACACAACAACTTTGGCGCCATCTTCCACCTGCGCACAAATTCACCTGGACAATTTCTGACACTTCTTTCCCTTTTCTAGGTCTCTAGAGAGACCTCTAGAGTCCAGGAGACAAACTATCCAGCAATATCTACTATAAACCGACTGAAACCCACGGCTACCTGACAACAACTCCTCAACATTCTGTCTCAGTTACCAGCCGCTGTCTCACCCTCGCTCTCACTTCTACATTCTGGCTATCTTCCCTTCACACTGTCAGTCCTGATGCATGGTCTCAACATGAAATGTTGGCCACACCTTTGACTGTACAGGTGTTGCTTGTCCCACTGAGTTCATCCAGCAGTGTTTTGTTCCAGATTCCATCATCGGCAATCTCTTATGTCTCCCTATTTTTTTACTTCATCATGACCATATTGTCCAAATATTCATTATGTTTTGGGTTTGATTTTTAATACTACTCTCAACATAAGTTTGTGTGGCTATATAAGTTTCATTTATTATTAACGGGTTTAAAGGTACGTGTTTTTTATTCAAATGTCTTTTCGGCTGGTGCGAGTCAACATTTCTTTTTAAATTCAAAGTATCAGTTCATGTCTCTGAAGGTCTATGTTTCCAATTTCAATGTTTTTTTGTTGGTGACTGGCATATGAAAGTATATCAAAAGTAACAACATCATTGAACTTAATATCACAGTTGAATATTCAGCATATTACCAGTCTGCTGAAAGAACTATCTACTAATTGCTGTCCCTAATTTTGCTTCATAATTCATTCAAATTTTTAACATATACTTTAACTCCTTCCAATTTTAATGGCAATACAATGAAATCTGATTACCCCACTACTCCTGGTGGAGCATCTTACACAACAGATTGCTGGTTTAAAACACCTAACTTTTTCTTTCATACTATAGATGAAAAAGCTTCTAATTTATGTTTTTTTTACCATTGCAATTAGATTTTTCTTATTTGTTTTATCGTAACCCATCATTATTTTTGGGAGGTAACCACAATTCTTCTCATGACCGTTTCATTCCAATGATAAAGTCCACATTAAACTCCTTAAAGTAATGGTTGTAATTCCTGATGTAATAATAAGTTTGGTTAACATTGAAAATTATTGTTTATAACATTTAAGCAAATTTCCTTTATTTTTTAACATATATTTTGTAACGTTTAAGGTTTGCCTTTCATACGTATTATGGCTGTCAATTGAAGATTGTTGTTCCATACTGATAAAGGCTGTGTTTAGTAATTTAATTATAATTTCTCTTTTTGGTTTCTTCAATGGAGCAATTTCGTCAAAACTACACACAGAGCAAAAAATCAGGAATTCTATGTTCTATGTTCACACTTCTTACTTCAAAATAGATAATATTAATCTCGTTTTCACATAGGAAACCTTTTATTTAGATTGTCATCATGATAACTCTCAATTTTCTTCACAGTCACTATTTTAAATGTTTTGTAGTGTTCTGTGTATTTTTTTTGTAGTGTTATCTGGTTTTGTGTCAGTCTTTGAAAGTTATAATGACAAAAATGCCTTCCTGTAGAGGTTTTAATTTATTTGTTTCATGCAATGGCTTAAATTCATAAATATTCTTTGCTGGGAGTAGATTATTTTAGTTTTGATATTGCAGATATATTTAAAATAATAGATTAATGCATAGTTTATTCATTTAATTGTACTAATAATAATGATTTTAATTATTGCAAAGGAAATCTTGAAATATTTAATTACTGAATTTGTTTGTCTGTTTTGGACAATGCATTTTCCAAAGCATTGTTGATGTTTTCCATTACCACGTTGAGATGTGTGATGAATTTAGTATCTGTACATTACTGATAAGCAATCAAAAGACCTGTTTCAATGCATGAGAGTTGTACTTCAAAAACAAAATCTCATAAGGTCATAAGTAATAGGAGCAGAATTAGGCCATTCGGCCCATCAAGTCTACTCCGTCATTCAATCATGACTGATCCATCTCTCCCTCCGAACCCCATTCCCCTGCCTTCTCCTTATAACCCCTGACACCCATACTAATCGCAATAGATTTATTTCAATTCACCTAATTTCACTGGTTCCATTAAGTGAAAAAAGAACCAAGAAACACTTTAGCATATATAGATTAAGGAAAGATGATTCCTGTTTGCTTGTTAGTAATAATTATTTTAGATTGGATTAATAACATCATACAATGTTTTTACAGAAGGAGACCAATCTGCCCATTCTTCTCCCTATATTATTCTCTTTAACTCTAAAAGTTTTCCTGTTCAATTCCAATTTGCAACTTCATCTGTTCACACTATCCGTTCAGGCACATCAAGATCATACCTCATTATGTAAATATATTTCTCTTTGTACCCCCTTTGATTGTTAACCTTATTTCCTCTGGCAATCAATTGGCCCGTCAATGCAAGCAATTTCTCTTTCTAATTCTGTCATCACTTTGAACCCACGATTAAATTCACACAAACTTTAAGAAGTATAGCCCCAAATTCTATAATCTCCCCTCAGAACCAGGATCCCGTCCCCCTCATATTGTTGTACTAAATGCCCTTCATTCGTCCTAACATTTGATGTGCATGATTACCATTGTTTAGCTGAGTCTATGTCATACACTGGGAGATCCTTCAAAATTGTAGTCATGCGTTGGCCTGGTAAATTGAGTGCTTGTCTTTTTTTTGTAACGGATACAGTATTCATTGATCTGGGGTTGTCTTCTGTGTGACTGAACTTGCGACTGCTTTTCATAATATCTAACAGCTCCTGCAGCTCCACATTCAGTTAAGTGTTTCTCAAAAGATTACCTTGAAGGTCGCTGAATCAAAATATTGTAAGTACTCGGGTCGGAATCTGTGGACAGAGAAGAGAGGCATTTAAAATGGGAAGATGTAAGAGAGATAAGGACAATTTCTGAGATAGGGTGGGAACAGGAGCGAATGAATGACGCAATATAGACCCAGCAGACAGAGTTTGCAAAGGTAACGGAAAAACAAAAAGCATGTCCACAAGATGACTTGAAAGACATCTGAAATTGTCAAAAAAAAGTACTGAATCTGGAAATGTGAGCTACAAGGATGGTATGACTGAGTTATCTAAAACAAAGCTCAGCGTTACAACAGTCATCTTTTGACCAGGCATCTTCTGGACTTCACTTTTAATTCAGCGATTTTAATGGCTCCAGTAATTAAATAGACCTCTGAGAATCTATAAATCTAACCACACATCTCAATAAGAAGGGTTTCGACCCAAAATGTTGCCTATTTCCTTTACTCCATAGATGCTGCCTCACCCGCTGAATTTCTCTAGCATTTTTGTCTACCTTCAATACAGCCTGCTTCCTTCATACTAGTTATTCAGATTTATTCTATGACCTTTGGATTTGATCTTGAGTTCAAAATTTGGATTAAAAAAATACTCGTAATGATTTATTTTTGATATTTGATTGAACAAAAACATTGCAGAATATTTTTACAAATCTATTTCATTAATGTTCTGTCATATGCTTTATATTTTTTTGGACAAGGTTTTCTCCTCACAATACTTGTTATTGTGCGTTTGCTAAAGAGAAAAAGTTTATGTCTAGGAAAGGGAATCAAAATAGCACATTTTTAAGCAATGGGAAATCTCAGGATGTCTATTGTATATGAACAATGATTTATTATATTAGCAATTTTAAAATACTCGTATAGTATAAAGGAAACAGCTCTGTGGGAGAGATCTTCCAATATGAGATGCACCCATCTCCTCCTGAAATTAAGTCTTAAATCATCATCAGGATAGAACAGCCTATCGATAAGATTATTTTTAGTTCCACTTGTGACATCGCCTTACATTTCCTCTCCCCATAACACTGTTTCCTGCTGCTAGTCAGAAGATCATCAAGGAATGGAAACCCAAAGTTCAGATTATTAGCTGATTCTGGCATCTCCATCTCAAATACAATAGGGATTAAAGTTGCTAAAAAATTCCTGTGGAAATGATTGATGCTCTCACAAGTTCTCAGCAAAAGAAGACATTTCTAGTTGTATCATGTTATCTGCTCTGTTAAGAAAGAAGGCATCTTATACAACAATCCATTTGGGTCTCTGCATAAGAGTAGCTGTTAAAATATTAACCATCAGGTCTTTCTTCAAAAGATGATCCTTTAGCTCAAGGTGGAAGTATAATTAATTGATGTTATTTTGCCTCTGCAGAGATCTGTTGTACAAACAACACCACAGGCTGCTAAAACCAGCCAGGTTCAACAGTTATCAGTACAAGCGTTACAGCAAGTTCATGTTTCTCAGGAGGTAAACATTGTTGATTATTTTTTAATCTCTATTTTGTATTTATATTCCACTAAAATTAATGTGGTTTAAATTGAGATCAACCAACTTTGTTAATCATTAATTATGACTACTTTAAAATGTACAATTGTGCAAAGAAATTACAGTACAGTTCCTATCATTAAAGTTATTTTCTGCCAGGCAATTTTGCTATTAGCTTAAATCATGTTTGAACTATTAAATATGTGAACTAGGATGGACATTTTTGTTTAGTTCAGAGTTTGGATATACGGCATAAGCCATTTGGCCCACCGAGTCCACGCTGGCCATCGATTACCCATTCACACTAATTCTATGTTATCCCACTCACATCACTCACAGCACACTAGGAGACATTTACAGAAATATGCCGTTCTATATGTAGCCGAGATATTGGTAGTTAAGTATTGAATTGGGCTGGGATTGAGTGGGAATGGAAGAAATTGGGAGTTTATGGAGGGGGTGGCTTTGGGAGGGGGAATATTGAAATTAGAATCAGCAAACCAAGTTTGATGCTGTCTCCTCTAAAATCAGACTTTAGACTTCAGAGATACAGCACAGAAACAGGCCCTTCATCCCACCGAGTCTGCGCTGACCAACAAATACCCCGTACACCAGCAGTATCCTACACACTTGGGACAAGTTACTATTTTACCAAAGCCAATTAACCCGCAAACCCATACATTTTTAGAGTATGGGAGGAAATCAGAGCACCCGAAGGAAACCCACTCGGTCACAGGGCAAATGCACAAACTCCGTACAGACAGCACCCATATTCAGAATCGAACCCGGGTCTCTGGCGCTTTAAGGCAGCAACTCAACTGCTGTGCCACTGTGCTATCCACTGACATTGTCTGTAGTTCCTAAATATGGGAAGTAATATTCCAACCAGATCCCACAGAAATATTATATTTTTAATCGTTTTATGGGACATAGCCAAGGCTAGCATTGATGGCCTATTCTTAATGGCCCTTTTGAGGAGCTAATGATCAGCTGCTTTCATTTGTCCATGGGCTTGGAAAAATCACTCCGAGACTTGCAATGTATATTATGACAACATTGAGCGCTTCTACCGGTCTACCTGCCTATCCCTTGCTTGCTGAACTTTGCAAACAGCTGCAAGGCTGTGTGTCATTCACTGGAATTATCCATAATTTAAAAAACAAAACAATCCCCACTCCTTCGTGGCCAATTTTCAATCCACGGCTCAACTTTGTGCCACGGCTGGAGATCGTGAACCAGTGCTTTAAGGACTGGGCACCAGGGTCACAACTGCAAGTTTAAGTACTGGCAGCTGCAAGAACCTGCAAATTAAAAATTAATGGAGTATCACATGACCCCATTCCAATGCCATTAAAAATCATCTTCTGGTCCCTCACCTCAGAAACACTTTGCTTTTCACCTCCTCATGAAACAGACAAAATATTGAATAATAGTTCTTTAGTCGACCAAAGTTTGATCTCGTATTCAGTGGCCCTATAGGGATAGGTGGCACCTGGTTTCCCTGAAAAATTCCCATGGGAATTAAAAAAAAAAATTCTAAGTGAGAGATACAGTCAAATTAAATTTTAAGTGTTTATTTTTGGATAAATTTTAAGTCTGAATTTTTCTTTCTCTCCGAGGTTTATAAATAAATTAATGTGTGCGGCCATAACCAATGTAGTTATTGCAGTTGCTTTAATATGCATGTTTGTGAATTGTGTAAACTATTTTTTGTCTAAGTGGGGGGATGAACCATGCTGGAGAATGGAATTATTTTTGTATCCAAATTATTGCTGAACAGTTTCCGGTTACATATTTCACAGATTATGTACCTTTAATTATTTTTTTGGTCAACCTCATGAGCATAAGCTTGTTTCTTTTCTGTTTCCTGTACTATGCATGTTTATAAACGATAATTTTTCATATTAGGTTAAGAATAATTTTTACTATTGTTTTATATGGGAGCTGGATAGAGATCCTCATTGATTGATACCCTCCTCTAAGATACTCCAGAGTTAATTTCCAGTACGTTCAGAAACCACTTAAATGTTCAGATTATTCATGATTTGTTGGTTCATTTCCATTCAATGCTGGCATGTTCATCCTTCTTCCATCTTTGTGACTTTTTACATTGGAACGTGTGTTGTATTCTGAATAATTTGCTTATATTATACACTAGAGCACGGAGAATGAGCTTTCCAGTTTGCTAGAGAAAGATCAGAAGCTGCAGGTAGTTGCCGATTCTCCCGGCTCAAGGAACAGTATTCACGAAGAACATCAGTTAGGAAATTCCCAAGCGTTGAGTCCAGAACACAAAGTGCACGTCCTACACATGATGCCCTCTACCTCAGCACCGAGAGTTGAAGTGATTCGATTTACACCCCAGCATCTACCCAGCACAGAGCAGAAAGTGATTATTGAGCAGGTTCCATTTTTCTCCATGTTACCAGCCAGCCCTGAGCAGCGAGTCAAGGTTCAGCGAGTCCCTCAGGCATTAGTTTTCGGAACTGGACCAACTGCGCTTAAAGTAGGTTAAATAGGAAATAGTTATAAGAATGGATGGAAGGGTTCGTTATTTAAGTTCTTAGCACGCTGCGTTGATATTTGGTCTATCTATTAAGTATTGTATTTTAGTAAATATAGAAACACAGAATCTGGCACTTATTACTGTACCTCTGTGGATAAAGTCACGAGCTTTCTTGAAAGTAATATACTGGCAAATAAAGATAAAATGAGGCAAACACATTTAGTGTTTCTTGCTGAGCATTTTTGTCCCAAGTCAGGGAGATGTTTGAGCATCTGGAAACTTAGGTGATCAAACTTCTCGATAACCTAGATAAGAAATAAACCTTTATATTTCTATTTAAACATCTAGCATACAATCTAAAATATCTTAAAAGTGAGTTTGGACATTTTTAAATTGCATGTTTAAAATAATGAAATTGATCTTTTCATTATTGCCTCAACTGAATATAAGGAAACATTTTCTGTGGGTAATAATGAAAATAAAAACCTATTGAAAAATCAGAAATTATAGTTTAATTTTTGATGTGTAGTTCCTATAGGAAAGTCCTATGATGGATAGCTAAATACTCTATGGGGATGCAAAATAATTATTGTACTTTTAAAATAGCATTTGTTAAGATAAGCTTGCAATATGTATTGTAGTTAGACTAGTCAGACAAGTAGTAGTCCAGTAAAAATGGACTGAACTGCATGGTTAGGACCTGCATTGGTTTAGAAAACCAATTGTGCAACACATTCACAGTAGTGTAGATGTTGCAATGCATGCATAATTTACAAGACTGATAATTATATAAATAATAATTGGCTTGCAATAATTTCAATTGTGAATAGTGGCTGCAAACAGTTCACTTTGTTATTTTGTCGTATTGCACGAATACAGACCTTTCGACCCAACTTGTCCGTGCCATTCAAGATGCCCCATCCAAACTGATCACATTTGCCTGCATTTGGTCTATATCCCTCTAAACCTTTCCTATCCATGTACCTGTTCAAATGTCTTTTAAATGTTTTATTGTACCTGCCTCAACTACTTCCTCTGGCAGTTTATTCCAGTTACCCTCCACCCTCTGAGTGAAAAAATTGCCCCTCAGGTTCCAATTGAATCTTTCCCCTCTCACCTTAAACAATGTCCTCTAGTTCTTGATTCTCCTCCCCTGGGTAAAGGACTCTGGAAGATTGAAAGATTATTAAAAGAATACTTGTGGGAATGAGTGGTGAAGTTTGGATTTGAAGAAATTTAATTTAAACACTAATTATAGAAAACAATATTTTAAAATGTAAATATTTACATCATTAGTACTGAGATGCAGCTAGACCTTCATGTACTCACCGTACTGTAATGCTTTCTATTTTGATGTTGATTTATCTGATTTCTCAGAATGGAGATCCCTGCTTGAATACAAATAAATGACCTGTTGCTACCCTTTATATGTGAGCCTTAGCAGTGATGTGACGGAGTGTTTGTTCTCTTGGGCTATGCACCTGAACCCTTTAAGAATAAGGGGTAGGCCATTTAGAACAGAGATGAGGAAAAACTTTTTCACCCAGAGAGTTGTGAATCTGTGGAATTCTCTGCCTCAGGAGGCCAATTCTCTGGATGCTTTCAAGAGAGAGTTAGATAAACCTCTTAAAGATAGCAGAGTCAGGGGATATGGTGAGAAGGCAGGAACGGAGTACTGAATGTGGATGATCAGCCATGATCACAGTGAATGGCGGTGCTGGCTCGAAGGGCCAAATGGCCTACTCCTGCACCTATTGTCTATTGAACCTGTTCCCCGGCAAGCACCCAGATTTAAGATATCAGATTAATTTATTATCATGGGCACCAGGATGCAGTGAAATTCCTTCTTTGCATGAAGTTCATAAAGTAAACAAACAAATGCAAAACAGCAGAATAATGCAAAAGTTGTCATGCAATCTGAAATAGTACAAAAAACACTAAAGTGCAACAATGGAATAACCGAATGTGGTAGAGTTAAAGTAAGATTATGGGGCAGCAACTCCGGAAAGAAAGGTTCAGGGAAAAATCTATTCTTACATCCAGGCACTAGACAGTGAGTGATTCAAGGAAAGAATAAGACCCTCCTGTGCTTGTACGACTTTGTTTCACCATGTTAACTATGTGCATCATGGTTAGTGAAGGCAGTCTTGTCATTATGGCATCTGATACCTCACAGGCTTCAAATAACTGTGCCCAGAAATGTTTATGTAGACTTTAAGTCATATAATTTAAATGGGACTATATTAAAGAAAAAGTAGTACTTTGCTTCAAAATAAATCTTGTTAATATTTTTAACTAATAGATGATGCTCCATAATTACCTTTTCTCTCTGGATAATCTCAACGTTTAGGTTCAGCAATTACAACAGGTCCCAGTGCAGCCTGTTCAACATGTCTACTCGAACCAGGTGCAGTATGTAGAAGGGGGTGATGCCAGCTATACAGGAAGCACAATGTGAGTAGAAATATTGACTGTCAGAACACTTCAAGGACTGATAAATAAAAATGCGCTTGATAATGGAACCCATGTTATTCTTAAAACTGGAAGTTTGTATAGTTAAAAAATAAAATGGAATTAGAATCTTCAAAGTACAAAAGAAGGCCACAAATAGGTAATTGTTAATCTACGTGAGTAAATGTAAAATTGATTACTATCTTGCCTATCTTAGCACCAACACAAATTGATCAAAAATTACTTGGAGGGAAGCAACTGTCAATTATCTCACAAAAAATATTTTTGTAGTACTTGCTGCTATAAACATAGATACAATTGCTATACTGTGAATTTGCATTACTATTTATTTGCCAATTGATGCAACAAACCTTCAATTTAATCAAATTCTGATTGAAATCAGTTTTTATTATTAAGCAACTGTCTCAGACATTAATCTCAGAATTTTAGATTATTATAACAAATATACTATTAGCTATGGTTGTGTTTCAAACAGTTTACAGCTTTACAGAACATATTTGCATTTACTGTGCAACCACCCCTCCTTGATAACATTACATAATATTCAAAATGCACACGTTTTGTATCTTCAGATTCATTTGATGAACTCGATACCTGCATTTAATATTATTTTCATAATGAATACCTGTTTTGTTTTAGAGAAAGGCTATCTATGGAACAAATTAAAAGAACTGCATGCCCCTCTTTGGTAACAAAATAAATAATAATATTTAATTCCATGCGATTTATTTTTTTTACAATCAGAAAAGGTTTTTAAATGTACTTTTCAATATAAGTCGACAAACTGTCACTAAAGTCATCTTTGTGGATCCGCTGCCATACTTTTTCATTTCAGACGTTCAAACAACTACCCTTATTCTGAAACTCAGCTGTACAACCAGAACACAGGCGGAAGTTACTATGAATCTCAGGGGACGCCAAACCAGGTTGCCACGCCGGTGACTTCGCAGAACGTGGTCAGTAGTGGAACGGTGCCAATGTATGTGACGGGAGGGCAGATTGTGGCCAACCCAGGAGGAGGGACCTATGTCATCCAGGGAGGTTACATGCTGGGGAGCTCCAGTCAGTCTTACAGTCACACCATGCGTGCCTCTCCAGCCACAGTGAGTCACCGGTCAACTCTTCCAAGTGCTGACTCCCCTGGGGTTTCTGTTTTGTATTGTTCAATAAGGATGGTCAATAGCACAATTGTTAGACACCTACCTCCCAAACAGATGGTTGAAGATCTGAATCACAAGATCACCTGTCGCAGTTTAATTGCTATTACCTTTGTGCTCAAATTTAATTGGCTTTTTC
This sequence comes from Malacoraja senta, assembly GCA_038087875.1. Classification (NCBI taxonomy): domain Eukaryota; kingdom Metazoa; phylum Chordata; class Chondrichthyes; order Rajiformes; family Rajidae; genus Malacoraja; species Malacoraja senta. Next base: position 6,655,882 of record CM075992.1, read on the forward strand.
CATATAAAATATATTTTAAAGGAGGGATGCTCTTTAAAAAAAAAAGAGATAATAAGCATCTAGAACAGCAAGATTAATTTCTGTTGTCTAGTGGAATAGCATTTAAAGTAGTTGCAGAAGAATTTGTACATCAAGATTGGAATAAAAATTGGATATGAAGTAAAAAAGAGGCAATTATATATATTGAATATATAAAATGTTTAGAATCATAATTGCACTGAGTATTGTGGCTATATCTCACATGAGAGTTCCCATATTTTAAATTACTAAAATGAAAAATCTGTGCTTTATATATAGGCACTTGAACTCCCAGTTTCATAGCTTCTTAGACTCAGATACTCAATTAAAAATGATTTGATTAAACTTTTGTTTTACTGAATTGGTGTTTAATCAAGAAATATATTAGAATGCAAACAAATTTTGACAAACCTCCTAAAATTATGAATGGAGAATTCCGGATTATTACAAGACTGCGCTTTTCAGTATAGTATATAATACTTACAGACTTTGTACATGTTATCAATGATACTGAATTATGTCTGTAATAAAATTACATAATTTCTTTAACACAATATTGAAATATGTTATAGAAATATTGAACTATTTTGTAGAACTATTGAAGGATTAATTTGGTGTAGGGTTTTGAAACTAGCAGTGCACTGAGTCTTTTATATCACATATATGACATAAATACACCTAAAAAGCACAAACAGTTTGTGCAGTGCATTCAATTGATTCACAATGAACAGAAGTGCTATGTAGAAGACTAAATTACTATGCGTGTTGGGTAGATCACTTTCGGAGAGCTTTGTTTATTTATTTTTTAATATGGTATCAATTAAGTACCTAAGAAATTAATGTGAATAGAAACAGTGGCACAATATTAATGTATATGTGAATCTTGTATCTTCAGGCAGAGCAGAGAGAGGGAGTTATGCAGAAGAAAGACAATGGGTGGAAAGGCTTATAGAAAGAGGGAGAGAGGAAGAATGAGAAAGAACGAAAAAGAGTGAGAAAAATAGAGATTTACCGAGAGAAAGATTGTGACAATTATAAATTATAAAATGGGGCAAATGTCCGATTTTCTTGTCGATAAAATTTTACTTGCTTTAGAAACTAAGTATTTTTTATTTCCAATGGAATCAATTAAATTAAGGGTTTTACAATAACAAACCTGTCATGCCATATTTTGACCCAATCTGCAAGTTAAGTCTATCCCAATTCATTTTCCCTTTAGCAATGTTAGCAATGTGACAGCAGATCAATTACTTATTAAAATTACTGTTGGAATGCTGCATTTTAAATAAAATTCAAAAAATATATCTTCTTGCATGAATTGTCTTTTGTTTCTCTTCTGTGGAATTGCACTAAATATTATACATTTAATACTGTATTGTTGAATTAGTCCTTTTAAGTTGCATTTAAATAATTAGATTTACAATAAAATGATATTGCAAGAAAGTAACATATCAAAATGATAAAAATCCATTCTTTTTTGTTTTTGCACAGGTTCAGTGGTTATTGGATAACTATGAAACGGCAGAAGGAGTTAGCTTGCCCCGAAGCACTTTGTACTGTCATTACCTGCTACACTGTCAGGAGCAAAAACTAGAGCCAGTAAATGCTGCCTCATTTGGCAAACTGATACGATCAGTATTTATGGGACTCCGGACTCGGAGACTTGGCACAAGGTTAGTTCTTACCTTAAAATTTTCACAGAGTATTCAGCAAAGTTTGGGATTGCAGACCAAACTGTCTTTTGAAAGTCATTTGTTAAACTGAAAATGGTTAGACTAGTATTATAAAATAATTTGTTACTTTCAGTTTTTCACCCTCCTAACTGAAATTAAACTTATCATATAACCATATAACCATATAACCATATAACAATTACAGCACGGAAACAGGCCATCTCGGCCCTTCTAGTCCGTGCCGAACACTTATCAAGGATCTTTACTTCACAATGTCAGTATTAAAACATTTTATTGGGGTGACATGTCAATTTTTATTGTAATTTATTGAGCTTTTCTCATCTCATTATTCTAATCAAAATGACAGTTCAATGTAACCCTGCTTACATTCCAAAAGAACGGAGTTTGTACATTCTCCCTGTGACCTGCGTGGGTTTTCTCCCACATTCCAAAGACGTACAGTGTTATAGGCTAATTGACTTGGTTAAAATTGCAAATTGTCCCTAGTGTGTGTAGGATAGTGTTAGTGTGCGGGGATCGCTGGTCGGCGCAGACTCGGTGGGCCGAAGGGCCTGTTTCCACGCTGTATCTCTTAACTAAACTAAACCATTATCTGATGTAGCTGGTTTGGCTTGTCAATTTGGTGATCTTGTATTAATTATTAAACTGACTATCGTAGCAATGTTAATATTTTTTACCTACCTACTCTAGAAAGTCAGGTAAACGAATGAAGGCAGAATAAGACAAAGCTCAACAAACGTAGCACTGCACCTATTTTTATGATGGCATATCACAGGCTTGATGACACAAGATAAAGAGAACAATTTCACATTCCTGCCATTCAGTGTCTTTTTATTTTTCTATCCTTTGCTAGAGTTTCAGTTTACACTCAAAATCTCCTATTTAGATCTCCTCTCGACATACATTTTGTTATTCACCCACTCTCTTTCAATCAGCACCACTAGGACTTATGTATCTTACTTTCTCTTGCACTTCATTCTATCATAGTTTAGATTAGTTTAGAGATACAGTGCGGAAACAGGCCCTTTGACCCACCAAGTCTGCACTGACCAGCGATCCCCACACATTAACACTATCCTACACACACTAGAGACAATTTACATTTATTCTAAGCTAATTAACCTACAAACCTCTACGTCTTTGGAGCGTGGAATGAAACCGAAGATCTCGGAGAAAGCCACAAGGTCACACGGTAAATATGCAAACTCCGTACGGACAGCACCGTAGAGACTCCGTACAGACATAGTTAGGATCAAACTCGGGTCTCAGGTGCTGTAAGTGCTGTTAGGCAGCAACTCTACTGTTGCCCCACCATAATCCTTCCCTTATGTTCTCTTTGCCCTTTCCCCATCTCTGCAATTTTTATTTCATTTCTAACTTATCTCAGTTCTGAAGACAAGTCATTATTCTGAAATGTTCATTCTTTTTCTCCCTCCATAGATGTTGTCAGATCTGTTTAATATAAACTGCTGTTACTTCACATTTCCACATCTGCAGTGCCATGCTTTTGAATTCTGTACTTTAATTCTTTAAAAAAATGTTTAGCAATGTGTTGTGGCACCACTGTGTGGCCAGAATAGATATTGCTCTTAAACTTTGGAAAGTTTCAAAAGTAATTACGAATGGTTCACCGAAGGGTGATCAATGGAAACCGATAAATTATGAGATTAATCTTAACTTATCTTTGCATCTTACTTTTGTAAAGATTAATGTGTATAGTACTGAATAAGGTGTTGAAATAGCAAATTAGTCGATATTAGAACTGTTTTGAAATTCTAAATAATGCAAGGAAAAGTAGAATAAAAGCAAAATGAAGGAAATATTTACAAAAATTAAGGAAAGGAGGAATAGAACAGAATTTTTATTTATTTACATTCCTTTACTCGATATTTCTTGCCTCGAGTTGGAATTATCCCAGTAGTGATGATTGATTATAGGGAGAGGCAAACCAAACACTTACAGTGTTTTTGAGAATCATTTTGGCCATTGGTTAGTTTATGACTTGGAATGTTTGAAGTTCATATTGATCGGAGGGATTCATTTATTATTATGAATTTCATCAGCACAAGAATGTAGATGTAAATATTGTGGCCTGGAAATTGTCTCTTGTGAAATGTGCACTAAAATACTGATTCTCAGAGGACATGTAGCAATTTGCCTGTTAATCGCATGGATCTCCCCTACATTAAAATTTGTTTCTTGAAGTGTTGACATTGCTGAAAAGGCTGGCATTTGGCTGTCCTTAACTGCCCTTTGACTGACTTGCAAGCTTCAGTTTGCATGGTCAAGAAATTAAACCGTTTCTGCTAGTGGACAGCCAGGAGTTCCAAATATGGATCCCTTAATGCCAGGTGCAACAGTCTTACCTGGTGTTTGGACCTGCTTTCCAACAATCACGACAGTCACGGTGGTGCAACGGTAGAGTTGCTGCCTTACAGCGAATGCAGCACCGGAGACCTGGGTTAGATCCCGATTACGGGTGTTGTCTGTACGGAGTTCGTATGTTCTCCCCGTGACCTGCGTGGATTTTCTCTGAGATCTCCGGTTTCCTCCCATATTCCAAAGACATACAGGTTTATAGGTTAATTGGCTTGGTAAATGTAAAAATTGTCCGTAGTGGGTGTAGGATAGTGTTAATGTGCGGGGATCGCTGGTCGGCGCGGACCCGGTGGGTCGAAGGGCCTGTTTCCGTGCTCTATCTCTAAACTAAACTAAAAATCAACATTATATGCAAAGTGCGTGTATGTGGCCCAGTGTGGTAAATGTATGTGACACAAAGATTCATATGACTCTTGTGTACTCTGTGCATTCTGGGCTCATAACTGAGCAATGCAGTTTTATCAAATAATGTAAGACTTGAATTGATGTTTCTGACTCAAATCACGGTTGATCATCCAGGCCCTCGTATGCATTTTATAAGAAATTATATTACGACTATCAAATGTTTATCTTCATTTTTTAGGGGAAACTCAAAGTATCATTACTATGGGCTTCGAATTAAAGCAAACTCACCACTAATTCGACTGATCGAGGATCAGCAACACTTGGCCATAAGACAACAGCCATTCACACAGAAGCAGAGGTGAGTAAGCAAAGATCCCATCATGTTAATGCTGGTGAAGAGGCGGCAATTTCGAATCTACAACTGATTCAGATTGTGAAAGTATATATTTTTAAGACAACTAATCGCTAAAATGCAAGCACAGTGGTTCCAATAGTGCTTTCTGTGATTAATGAGAAGGTACATGCTTAACGAAGTCCAGTAATCTTTATTGTAGCATCAAATCCATTAGCTTTCGGTATCTGCACTTTGCATTCAGTGAGATTTGATTCAGGGGATATTTTTTGCTACAATAGAAAAGGATTGTGAACAAGGCTTGAAATCAATCTGCTACGGATGGATTGCTTGAACCATGGACTACCCTAATATAATAACATTGTTATTTACTGTATTGTGCACTGAAATTGATAATCTCACTTTTCTGCATAAAATTCAATTTGTCATGTTCTTGCCCATAACTATATTCCCTTAAACCCCTTTTAATCCTCTACCCTGCCTGCATTCCCTCCGAGTTTTGTATCATCAGCAAAATTGTTGATAAAGATTGTAAATAACTGCATCCCAAGCACCAACTCCTGCAGTACCCACGAGTCACAGCCTGACAATCTGATAAAGATCTGTTTATAAAAACTGGAAATACTCAACAGCATCTGTGGAAATAGAAACTTTCTTTCCTAGTTCTTGCATAGGGGAACCTTCATCATCTTGTAACGTTAACTGCTTCTCTTTCCAACGCTGCTGCCTGACCTGATGAGTGTTTCCAGCATTTTTTGTTTTTATATCAGTTTTCCAGCACCTCCAGGTTTTTTTCATTTCAAAGGACTGTTTATTTCCACTCTTTGCTTTCTATCTGTTAATCATTTTTTTCCCTTTGCAATTGCATGTGCTTTAATCTCATTCACCAACCTCCTGACTGAGAATTTTATAAAAGCCTTTTGAAAATCCAAACACATGGCATTCACTGGTTCACTCCTATCAATTTAATTGGCATGGTTAACGCCAAGAACTGGAGTTCTTTAACTCCAGTATATTAGTCAAATATGATTTTCCTTTCATAAATCCATGCCTACTTTTCAATATATCAATTGTAACATCCTTTTGTCATAGATACCTGCATTTTACCTGCTTTTAATGTTAGACCAACATAGGCTGATTTTCTACCCTGACAAATTTCTGTTCATTTAGAAATCTCAATTGAGACAGCTATCAATTTAAAAAACTCAAAGGCGTACAAATTATCTGTCCTCATATTATCTGTCCTCATAATTGAAATCTCGGCATTATGCTGTATTTCTACCAAGGCCAAATTGTATTTCCTAGCATTTGGTGCTTGAACTGAAAATAGCGCTCTATTTAAGATCCGACCACTGATTTGTGAAACCATAGCATAAATTTCAATTCTTTTAACGTAATGGTCAACTTTTCAATTACTTTTAATTTGATTACTTTGCTGCACATCTAGGTAATAAATATTCAATAATTTGTTTTCATGGATTGCTAAATCTTTTTATTTCACCATTGCTGCTTGTCTCTTTATCATTTAGGATTTTTTTAATTCATTTTGGGGATTAGGGCATCGCAGGCAAGGCCAGCATTTATTGCCCATCCTTAACTGCTCTGGAGAAGATGTTCGTGAGCTGCTGCCCTGAACCACTGCGGTCCTTATGGTGAAGGTACTCCACAGTGCTGTTGGGCAGGGAGTTCCAGGATTTAGACCCAGCAACTTGCCATTCTCTGATCTACACAGATTGTTTTATAATTCCCTGCACTATACCCTTGCTGAGTTTCTCTTTGTTCCTTTGCAATTGCATGTGCTTTAATCTCATTCTGTCCTTATTCAAGCAAATTATTGCACGTGCTTTTGCGATCCTTCAGGCCTTCAGGTGATGTAAAGCTGACGCCCCCGTTGCAGATCCTTAGAGAATAACATTTGTTGCATCATATAATTCTTGAATGAAGAATTCCAAATGTCATGATTAATTTTGTCATCACCATGTTGGGCATTTTGGTGTCCTGAAGTCTCTGTCACCACTTATTGTAGTGAAACCAGTGGATGGGACTTCTAAGAGCTTTGTTAGATGTTAACTTCCAGGTCACTGTGGTATCAGTGTTGATGTTTAAGAGACCATTTATGATGGACTGTCTCAATTGGAGCATTAATTGCTTCTGGATTACAATTCTGGATCAAATGTCAACACTGGGAAAAAAAGACGTGTTCTATATTTAACTTTTTTGGAAAATGCTACTTTGACCATAAAGGAATGGACTGTATTTCAGTCCGTTTTCTCCATGTTACAGACTCAAGCCAATCCAGAAGGTGGAAGGGATGACAAATGGCATGGGAGTTGGGCAACAGCAGGCTGGTGGCCTGTCAGATATCAGTGCTCAGGTGCAGCAATATCAGCAATTCTTGGGTGAGTTACTGGAGTTGATCTACATCCTTTGTAGCAGGTGCAATGCATAGACTTTGTATTGCAGTGCTATGGTAGTCACGAATGGGAACATAGTAACGCTTTCACCGATTTTCAGCTCATCAGTGAAACCAAAATCTATTGTCTGACTAATTTATCTGAATGTTGCATTATCTCATTCTTCCCATGGTTTAAACAAATCTTTTTTTTCTTCTTTTTTTACCTTATTTGTATCTATCTTTTATTTTACTGCTGTGCTGAAGTTTGAGCCTTCCAGAAAATGCTCCATTCATGAGAGATAACCGTGGAGATACAGAATGAGGCATTTGTAATGGCTTTGAGGCACTTTACTGAAGTATAAAATCATATGCCATATATTTTCATGAACTGCTTAGTAATCTCATTGATATCTATTTGAAGTGAAAATCTACAATATAACTTAGTGGATCAAGGAAAGCAGTAGACATCTCTGTTGAGATAATAATAGAGATAGAAGGGGTGGCATGCAAAAGTATGTATTCATCACAGACAAAGGACATAATGGATTCCAGAGATGCTGCCTGTCCCGCTGAGTTACTCCAGCATCTTGAGTCTATCTTCGATATAAGGGATTGTTGTCTATGATGCTCTGATGATCATCTTTGATGTAAATAATCTGTCCCCTCATTCAGTCTGAAGAAGGGTCTCAACCCGAAACGTCGCCTATTCCTTCGCTCCATATATGCACCCTCACCCGCTGAGTTTCTCCGGCTTTTATGTCTACCTTCTCCCCTTATTAATGTGCTCTGGTTATCAAATTAATAGTTATTCAATCCATTGGAAAATATTTTATCCATATTTTTCTTTGAAATGGAGATCAATTTTACATGGCTAGGTCTAACTTTAAGCACCTCCATTTACAATGTCATGCTTATTGACACCTCCATGATCATAAATGAATCTTTTTTGGAAATGACCAAAAGCAATGCAGCACAACTCGTACAAACTCTTAATATCTCTTTCCAATTGGATATTTAATCTAATGGTGTGAAAACAATTTCTGAATTTTTATATTTGAAATTGACAGGTTCAATTATTGGACTGCTTTAGAACTCAAATATACAACTACAGAACTGTAAAAGTAGCATTCTCACCATATTGTTCAAGAGCTTGACAATTGATCGAGTGTGTTCAGATTCTCCTTTTAGAGTTTAGTGATTTGATTGCAAGCATTTTAACTTGTTGCATTCTTCATTGTGTAATATATTTCAGATGCCTCTCGGGCTCTACCAGAGTTTGTTGAAATTGACTTGCAGGGGAAGACATTACCTGATGGTATCTCCATTGAACACGTCAAGGCGTTCCAGCACCTTTATCGGGAGCACTGCGAGGTGTTGTTATATTCATAATACATCTAATTAAAAGCGCAAGTTTATGTACCAAACATAACACTCAAAGCTTTTGATTTGTGACATTCTTATATTTTGGGGAGAAGATCTAGATGTAATGAGGATGAAAGCATCACAAATGGAATCAAGGTGGATACAGAAGCTGGACAAATGGAGAGCTGAAGGTTATACTATTGAAAGTGCAATAATGGATAAGTAGGGAGACAGCTTTCACCAGGACAGACACAGAAAGAGGGGGTGAGGATAGGGACAGACAATGTGAGTAGAGACCAGTCCTGAAGAAGGGTCTCGACCCGAAACGTCGCCCATTCCTTCTCTCCAGAGATGCTGCCTGACCCGCTGAGTTACTCCAGCATTTTGTGTCTATCTTCAAGGTAGTGGTTCTTTGATTGAGATAATGGGAGCACTGAGGTCAGGTGAAATGGCAAGTTCAAGCAAGTGTTTAAGAATATGAGTTGGGAACGAATAAGAGCTAATGAAGATAAGAAAATCGAGGGCAAGGTGCATAAAATGGTGGTTGCAATTACCAGTGATTGGAAACATTGCTTGGTGCAAAGGCTGAGGAGGAAATTAGTATAAGATAGCTTTGTGAGAAGATTATCATACTTGGATGTGTGTTCAAGAGTTTTACATTATCGACAAAAGGGTTAGAAGAAAGTGAGATAATTAAAGGATGAGAAAGTACCATTGGTGTATGCGAAAGACTAAAGTATGATTTACTAAAATATGTGTCAAGGCCATGATATCCATGCCATCATCAACAAGAATGTTCTGGATGACAAGTTTGGTACGTTCTCAGATAAGATTTTCACCTAAAATAAATAAATAATATTTTTACTAATAATTCTAGATAAAATAAATACATTTCTAATTTGTCAATGCTATTACAAACTGGTTTATTTTGTAGGATGTAATATTTTTGTCTTAAATGTTTTAGCCAAACATTTCTAATCCACTCTCATTTAATTCCTACAGGCGATCTTGGATGTGATGGTAAACTTGCAGTTTACTTTGGTTGAAACCTTGTGGAAGACATTTTGGCGATTCAATTCTTCCCAGTCCAGTGATGGCTCAGGACTATCAGTGTGAGTGACAACAAAACAATGTTCAGAAGTGTGGAACTCATAAAATATGGGTGGAAAAGCGCCTGGTCTTAACATGCAAATCATTGGAGAGTGGTGAGGTATTGTTTTAGATTAGAATGATAAAATAAAGGCTTCAAAATTTTCTTTAATTTAATTTTCTCTCGGTTTTAGTTTATCTTAGTTTAGAGATACAGCGTGGAAACAGGCCCTTCGGCCCACTGGGTCCGCACCGATCAGTGACCCCCCCCCCCCCCCACACACACATTAACACTATCCTACACAGACTAGGGACAATTTTACACATACACCAAGCCAATTAACCTACAAACCTGTACGTCTTCGGAGTGTGGGAGGAAACTGAAGATCTTGGAGAACACCCACGCGGGTCACGGGGAGAACGTACAAACTCCGTACAGACAGCACCCGTAGTCAGGATCGAACCGGGGTCTCCAGTGCTGCAAGCGCTGTAAGGCAGCAACTCTACCGCTACTCAGTGAGAAAAAATGTTTGCCCAGTGAGAATACTTTTTCTCTTAAGAAAACAAATGCCCAGAAATTCCTTCACAGTCACAATATCAACATCAGTCGAAGCAGAGTACAACACTCCGATATGGCTAAGTAGCTAATTTACTATCTAAATAGCTAAACAAAAATACATTTCGAGGCAACAGTACCTTCAATTGGATAGAGCTGGTACTTTATATCCAGTTTCAGAGTTCATTCAGAGGAATAAAAATAAAACCTAAAGCTACTGAAAACAAACGGGTCAATACTTTTTTTGCATCCATGATTTGCTTTTGAGAATGTGTTGAATGATTTTAGCATCAAAAGTGAAACGAAGGATTATTGTGTGCTTGTTAGAATTGTCCCATGTCTTTGCTTTCTTTTTTGCAGTCATGATGAAGCTGAGAAACGCCTCCCTAAGTCATGCCTTGTTGTCCTCTGTAAGTATGAGCCTTCCCTGAAGTGGACGAAATACTGTGATAACATGCTTTACCAAGGTCTGGTGGAGATCCTAATCCCAGATGTCTTGCGGCCTATCCCGAGTAAGTATTTTCAGGAAAGATTCATTTGTAAAAAAAAAATTTTAAGATTCTGATTGGAGTTTTGTGGTTCGGAAGCCACTGTGCACGATGAAATGTTGATTAACTTCAGTTCATTCATTTCCAGGTGCCTTGACTCAAGCAATTCGGAATTTTGCAAAAAGTTTGGAAAGCTGGTTAACCAATGCTATGATGAATGTCCCTGAAGAAATGGTTCGTGTGAAGGTAAGTTTTTCTGAGATCTCTCTTGTGTAATGTAATGCAAAAGAAAAGGAGGTTAAATCTCAGTTTATCAGTTAAGTAATTAATGATATGGATGTAGATTATAAACTCCTGATTTATGAACACACCTACATATGATCCAACTCCCATCATATTATTAAATTCCCCCCAAATCCAAAGTCTGCACACATCATTTCTATGAATAGCCGAACTTGTTTCCTCTCCCATCACTTTTAGTATTTAATTTATCATTCTTTTCAATCTTGTATGTTTTTGAAGCCATTCATTAAACTGCGTTGCTTACCACATTGAGAGTTTTGTGGATTTTTAAATATCAACTAATGGATGTCTGTAAAAAATGGAAACCGTTTGTTATCCAGCTTCAGACGTTGCTATTCATTTTTAACTTTTGCAGGTGGCAGCAGCAAGTGCCTTTGCACAGACTTTGAGGCGCTACACATCGTTAAACCATCTTGCTCAGGCAGCCCGTGCTGTCTTACAGAATACTGCGCAGATTAACCAGATGCTGAGTGATCTAAACCGAGTAGATTTTGCAAATGTTCAGGTAATTAGCATTGCATCAAATGCAAGATTTGTGTTCGACCTTAGCATAGCTAAGAGAATCTCGTATGGTCTTAAGTGTGCCTAGTTTGGGTAGACCTCGTATCCCATTGACTCCTGTTGGGTGAGGCGTGTAGATATGGCAAAGTTTAATCAAGTCTTATATCCAATGATAAATACTGTTTTTCCCTGGGTTGGGGAAACAAGCACTAAAGTGTACAGGATTAAGGTGAGAGGGAAAACCTGAGGGGCATTTTTTTCACAATGAGGGTGAATGCGCTGCCAGAGGAGGTAGTTGAGGCAGGTACTATCACAACATTGAAAAGACATTTGGACAGGTACATGGAAAGGAATGATTTAGAAGGATACTATCCAAACATGGGAAAATAGTACTAACTTGGATGGGGCATCTTGGTTGGCATGCACAATTTGGGCCGTAGGGTCTGTTTCCATACTGTATAACCGCAAGTATCAATAGAAGCCATTGCAGTAACTCAATGGTCCAGGCAGCATCTCTGGTGATGTTTCAGATCAGGACACTTCTTCATACATCTCATCTTCAGTCGTAAGAAGGGTACTGGCCCAAAACGTCATCTATCCATGTTCTCCAGGGATCCTGCCTGACCTGCTGAGTTACTCCAGCACTTTCTGTGTGTTTTTTGTTAACCACCCTCCATACAGTTCCTTGTTTCTACATTCTTAATATAGAAGCTGTGTTTTTCAGGGAGGATGGTGTCTGGTTACTGGGGGGTGGGGGAAGGTACATGGAAGCAGAGATAGCTTTTCTTCTGTTTGTCAATTTCCAGAGCTTAATAACTCTTAATAAGTCAATAACTCTTTAGTGGTTCTCTAGTTCAGGATCAAAATTGTGTTATAACCAATTATGCTCACATAATCCAGATAGCATTCACTAATTCATCACTCACATTGTGTCCAACCAGTGTTCTGGGAACACATGAGAAGTACCTGTAGTTCGTGAGCAGATTTACATAACAATGTCGTATTGTTTTTTGCTAGGAGCAAGCCTCATGGGTGTGTCGTTGTGAGGATGGTATAGTGCAAAGGCTGGAGCAGGACTTTAAGATGACTTTGCAGCAGCAGAACTCCCTGGAGCAATGGGCATCTTGGTTAGACAGCGTGGTGACCCAGGTCCTCAAACCATATCATGGTTGCCCCAGTTTCCCCAAAGCAGCCAAACAATTCCTTCTCAAGTGGTCTTTCTACAGGTGGGTTTTATACTGCTTATCTCCTCAGAGCAAACTATTGTGATCTAATTAAGAGGGTCGATAAGTCATGAAGAACCAGCTAGCCATTTGTGTTATTTAAATTGGAATATATCATCTATGCACTTCAGTTACATGAAACAAAATGTTCTTTTTTTATCCCACTTCTTGTCGAGTCCACACATAAGATTAGAAGTTGATCAGCCAGAGCTGAACACATGTCTCGGCATCTGCATACAATGGTGTCTGTCTTGCGCTTCTTGTGCGTGGTGGTGGAAAGATTAGTGGAAACAGGGCCGCGACGTGAACGCTCTTTCCTTGACCTCTTTTTTTATCCTGTATAGTTTTGTTTCACATATAGCATTCAAAGCAGAGAAGCGTTGGTGAATAAATTTCAAAGACTTTGTGAAGTCTTAGCCGTGTGAGCAAAAGCAGACAATTAGGTTTATATCGCTGCACTCAGTGTCGAAAGATGGTGCTGCAGCATGCACAAAGATTCTTCTTGAAAGATCACCATTCTATCAGCATATTTATTAGGTGGCAGTAAATATGTTGCCTCACGTTTAATAATACTGACCCTCAGCTGTAAATGTGTAATGACAGGTGCCATTTTATGGACACAAGTTTATGGTTTGGAAAAGTAGACATGAATTTAAAAGCTTTCATTCAAGACTTGGGATACCTCCTGAGTTCTTCACAAGCAATTGATGATTAAAGTGTAGTCACTTATTCCATAATTAGAACAAAATGCATGCAAAATTTGATCTGACTTTCAATGATCTTTAGTTATTCTTCTTTCTGGTATCGTCCTTGCACTGCTGAAGCTCAACACCCAAAAGGAGCAGGAATCCTACAAGGGATGACATCGCAATATGCTTTAATATCATGACAGTAATAGTTATATTTCATTAACTCTACAACCCACATGCAGTTTAAAGGGGAAAATATTTGAGTCCTTTTTCTTCAGGAAAAGAAAACATTCCACAGTCCATGCTACTCTATAAAGCCAGAAAATTCTCAGTAGATCAGACAGAATCTGAGGAGTGGAACGCTGTCAATATTTCAGTTTGATTTTTATTTCACTGGTTGCCCCATCTTTATTATTACATCACCTGTTTTGTTTTGTTTTTTAATTGAAAAAGCCAGCACTCTGAAACTTGGATCCCTCTTCACTTACAAATGAAATTCCGCGTATTTTGCAAAACATACTTAGCTAATAAAGTATTGTATTGTAGTAAAAAATACAGTTATTTTTTGCCATTTATCCACCTGATACATTGCTTTTCTTTTATCAAGGCGAGAATGATAGGGGATACTTAAGGGCTTCAAAAATAAATAATTTAAGACTGTGTTCCAAGTTTAAACATGTATAAAGGGATTGCAGAAACAGCTTCTCTTCTATTTCCTAGTTCAATGGTGATTCGGGATTTGACTTTAAGGAGTGCAGCAAGTTTTGGGTCTTTTCATCTCATTCGCCTTCTGTATGATGAATACATGTACTATTTGATAGAACACCGAGTGGCTCAGGCAAAGGGAGAAACACCCATTGCTGTCATGGGTGAGGTAAGTCTATATGTGTCTCCCTGTCAATTTGCAATTGCACATATGTATGTGTTATTTTTTACCTGCATGCTGAGTACAGTCATTGTAAATGTTTGCTACAATTTGTACAGCTGCCACCTATTGTTGACATAATGTGCACTTTTCCAATTCCATACATAATGAGCAACTATTCCAAGTTGTGAAAGCACTAAACAATCTAATTTATAAACAAGGAAATACCCTTTTAAATTTGTAGAAAATTAAATATCCATCAGTGTGTGTTTTTACCGAATATATTCAGCCAGCAGAATCTTCAAATATCATCTTTCTGAAATGTATGATAAAAGCATTTATTAGACATTCAATTATATCATTTGTGTCAAAATCTTATGTAGAACAGAGTCCGACTGAGCTAAATTTAAATATTTACTCGAAAAAGCAGAGCGGTAGAGCAGATGTGATGTATTGTGGTGATGTAAATTAGCGTAGTATTGTAACATACATACCTTGCATCTGTTCTGTCATGCCCATATCTATTCTGGTGGCAAATTGATTACAAAACAGTGGCCTGAGTTAGATGATGATAACCATGTGAACTAGTTGAATTGGAGAATGGATAATCCAATACTTTCCACTTTGTTGGTCTTACTGAATGACATTTGACAAGACAATAGGATTAAGATTTTACATACCTTTTAAGCTATTTTGTAGTGGGTTGTGGATCATGTATGAGTTTACAACTATGCTCTTATTTTTAATTTTATTAAAAGGATTTTTAAATACAGAGGAAAATATTGAGTTATAAGGATTCTTAGATATGTGGGTTAACAATGAGAACATAACTTGATTTTTGGTTCAAAATTATTAAATGCAGATATACTCTAAATAATGAAGCAGTAGCCTTTATAAGCAAAATGTTCAGTCAACATTGAATATTTTTTAAGGGTCAGTAGTGAAAACAGCTGGCATCTTTAAAGTTTATTTTGTTGAAGTGATAAATATGTGGAACATTGATCCAGAAATTTCTTGAAAAATGACGTGTTTTCAGTCAAATCAATGTAAATATTACTCTAATTTGTGATGAGAAAGATATAGTACAAATTACAAATCGGTGTACATTGCCGGACATAGTTTGGCTGTTTCCTAGTTTGCCTCACAATGTCACCATGTTATAAGAAATGGCTGCATTTGTGACCTAAATAGTGAAAACCTGGCCACTACCGATACTTCAGCAGCACAATAATGAATCTAATTAATTTCATATTTATACTCCTGCAATCCCAGAACCTTGGGCATTCAGAAAGAGAAAAACTAAATGATGAGGAGTTATTCTTTATGCAAATGTGGGTGGCACAGTGGCGCAGCGGTAGATTTGCTGTCTTACAGCACCAGAGTCCTGGGTTTGATCTTGTCTGCTAGTGGTGTCTGTATGATGTTTGTACGTTCTCCCTGTGGGTTTTCTCCGGGTGCTCTGAATTCCTCCCACACTCCAAAGGTGTACAGGCATGTAGGTTAGGTAGGTTAATTAACTTCCGAAAATTGTAAGGGCCTGTTTCTGCACTAAAGCTGAAAATCTAAAAGTTGTTCCCAAAGGTTTTCAAAGTTTAAATGTAATGTTTTGCTGCCTTTTCTTTCTGAGTCTTTAGTTTTCAATCGCTTTCTGGTTCCCCTTTAATATCTAGTTTGACGGTTATCATTATTTTTCATGCTTTGCTCTGCTTTCTCTATCTTTAATTCTCCTTGGTTAAGGCAATGTGTCCCATGTGTCCCAGAGCTGCCATGCTGCCATCAGCTCACATGGAAGCAGTTTGTCCAATAAAAGTAATTAGAACTGAATGCCGAGAAAAAAAATCTAGCTTGTGGCTAGATTGCCTCAACAATTCTGCGCCTATGGAGCAAGTCGAAGTCACTTACTAAACATGTAAAACAAGAAAATCCTAAGTCAACAAAACAACTGAATAGATGTTTATCTTCCAATCAGCAGTCGTTCCAAATGCTGTTGTTTCCAAAATTGCCAAACTCACTACACATGATAATTAAATATCAATTGGCTGTGGAGAAAAGGAAATGTTGTGGTGACTGAGCAGCAAAGGTGGATCTTATTAGATTTGAGCTTATCAGATTTTCCCGCCGCTTATCAGATTCTCTTCGTCCCTTCCACTTCTGTCTCTTCCCCTTGTCCCTCTCATCCTTCCTCCTTCCCCCAGTTTAAGCGAAAAAGTATCCTTCAGGAAATATGCTTCAAGTGTGGCTATCGGGTTAAAGACAATTATTATCTCAAAAACCTATAATATCGGCAAATAAGCATTGAGACTGTGGATTGCGAACATTTCAGAATTCAGTAAAAGAAGACCAGGACATTGTTAAAGAAAGAATAATGGAACAGTTACCCAGCCAGAAACATAAAGAAAATAGTATAAAACCCCCCACCTTTCATCTTCAGCGTGAAATGTTAACTGTTTCTCTTTCCGCAGATGCTGTCTGACCTGCTGAGTGTGACCAGCATTTTCTGTGTTGTCCACTTTTGTTCTGGCAGCTTAATTAAAACAAGGGAGTCAACAATCAGCTTCATTCTATTTTATGCATTAGAAGATAGCAGTTGCGATGCTTACGTCCTTCAGCTGCTTGTTGTCAGTCAAACATGCTAATATTTAAGCTGCTGGTTCATATCTCTTCAACCATTATATTATAGCAATGCAATAAAGTCAAACTAATATTTTTTTTCTTTGCATTCCAGTTTGCTGATCTTGGGCGGGCTTTAAACCCTCTGGACCCTGACAAAGGTTAGTACAGTAACTGAGCACAAAATAACTTAACGCCTCCACAGTTTTCTATTACAGCTGGGTTTATGGCACTGGAAGAAAATTCTTTGAGGTGAAAGTAAATATTTAATAAAATGCAGTATTGTCATTCACCAGAAATGATCCTCGCTTGGCTCAGTTTAAAGATTGGCTTCTAAACTTACCCTGATGTGGTCACATCTAGCGTCAGTGCATTCCTCAGCAAAGTCGTGGTGGCACAGCGGTAGAGTTGCTACCTTACAGCGAATGCAGCGCAGGAGACCCGGATTCAATCCCGACTACGGGTGCTGTCTGTACGGAGTGTTTCCGTTCTCCCCGTGACCTGCGTGGGTTTTCTCCGAGATCTTTGTTTTCCTCCCACATTCCAAAGACGTACAGGTTTGTAGGTTAATTGGCTCGGTAAATGTAAAAATTGTCCCGAGTGTTAATGTGTGGGGATCGGTGGTCGGCGCGGACCCGGTGGGCCGAAGGTCCTGTTTCTGTGCTGTATCTCTAAACTAAACTAAAAAAATAATAAATAAATGGTCTTGGATCTTAGAGCATGCCGGTTTGGCGTACTCTGGCAGGGACAATACCTTTCACTGCAAGACCAGTGAAGTTCAACTCCTCAAGTTCAGTGAAGAGGGCATGGGGGTTCTTTATCAATATGTGGATTATTTCAGTGCATATCCCTGGGGAGGGAGCCAATGGAGAGTTGGGTTGTGCACCTGATCAGGACGAATATCAACAAATATCCCTGCATCACAACTCCGGGCACCCCCTCCATGAAACTGTGGAGGGTCAGAGGAGCACACGGAACAACAACCGGCTCCTCTTCCTGCGCTGTAGAACAGAGCGGTTCAGGAGATCCTTCACCCCTGCAGCCATTAGATTTTATAATATTGACCATTAAGCTGTATGGGGATGGCTTGCACTTTTAATAGTTATTTATTGGGTTATTTTTAAGTATTTATTGCTTTCATGTATTGTCCATATTTTATGTATTGTCTGCTTTACGTTCTGACTGTGTTGGCTACTGGACATCTGAATTTCCCCGAGGGGATTAATAAAGTATTTAACATCATCATCATCATCATCAACTCTTCCCAAATTTTTCCCACAAAACAAGGAGATGGATGACAATCTCATCTCCAACACGGGGGTTGTTGCCGATGCTCTAATTGTGAAGGATCTGACGGGGATGGCCCTTTAAGGGAATGGTCTTGGTGCTTCTCGGTAGTTCTGACGATGAGGCATTCTGCCAGAGGACTAAGTCTGGGAGAACAACTGCCGTTGACTCCTTTTCTACAGGCCTCTGGTGACATTTTGGATAGACTACGGCCTGATTAGTTTGTGTCTCAAGGCGTTGTCTGAGTCGAGGGTGGCGTGGCATGTCCAACTAAAAGGAATGCTCCATGGCAGTGTGCTCAGGCCCATCCTACACTGAGGACTGATCAATCCTTTGCCAAAAGGAATAATTGCCCTTTGCTTACCCAGGTCAATAAGCAGCTTGGTGTATCCATTCACCAAGGTAGCCATCTGATTGACCACATTGGCTACATTTCCCCCCATTTTTATGGAAATCTGTCCATTGGGTTCATGCAAACCAATATATTTTTGAGCTTCAGACTGACAATTAAAGGTCTTGAATGATTGCTGCAGACACAGCTGTGGGTTATGGGCAGGTACAGCACCACCAGGAACACAATGCACTTGATGACCAGGTTGAACCCATGACTGATGGAGAACCTGGTATTCTGTTGCTGGAACACCAGTTTATCTTTGCCTTATCTATACACAACACCCAGTTCTTGGTATTTGCCCTGCCTCCCATAATTCATATCCTCAGCACCTCTTTTCTTCCTCGAACCCAGCTCTTTACCTTTATACTTGCTGGAATGTCTTTCTGAACCAACTTCATAAGGGATAAGAGCAGAATAAGGCCATTCGGCCCATCAAGTCTACTCTGCCATTCAATCATGGCTGATCTATCTTTCCCTCTTAACCCCATCTCCTGCCTTCTCCCCATAACCCCTGACACCCCTAACATCCCTATTTACCGCTGAATCCCCGCCCCGTCTCAGATTCTTAAATTAATTTGAATTTTCTTATTCCCTTGAATCGTGTCTTATTTTTTGTGACCTATTGCAACAATAATCTTAACCACTCTTTTAACTTTGCATGCACAGATAAGAAACGTATTAGGTATTTAAGTAGAATTCTATGGTTTGCCATCTCTGATCCAAACCATCGGGGAAATAAAGTAAAATGAGCTAAATAAGGAATGGATTTCAGTGGAGGCATAAGATCGGGCTGTGATCAACTTGTATCTGTATTTCTGTTTAATCAGATGAAGAGGAGGAGGAAGAGGAAAGTGATGATGACAGCCAACAAGAGATTCCAATGGACAATGAGCCCATGTTAGTGACGGACTCCTTGGAGCCACCAGCCAAACTGTCACGGACAGACTCGAGGGGGGTGTTTGTTCAAGCACCACCAACCAACTGAATATATAACATAGGATGCAAAAGAGGAAAACTTTTGCTTGAATTTAATATCATTAACTCTCCTGGCACCTGATAGCCATTGCATAGAAAGACATTGTCTATAGTTATCACGAATATCAAACCTCTACCAAAATTATTTTAGTTCAACATTTATTTATAAGTTGTATTTAAGAAATAAAAAAAATCTTTCCACTAGGAGTATAGTATATTAGTAAATGACTGCTGTTACATAATTACTAACTTTAAAACACTCAGCTCACAGATTATATAAGAGCTAAAGCACTACCAAGCTCAGTATTGTGCTGCTTTTGAATGTCACAGGAGCCAAAAATTGCCCAAACACCACAATTCTGAAGATATTTGCTTGTTTTTTGTTTAGAAAATAAGTAACATTGAATATTTCTTTGGTGCTGCTGTAATAACACAAAATGGAAAATCACTCTGATTTCAAAAGCAAATATGGATTGAGATTCGCTCAAAACCTTGTATTTAGGTACACTAAAAAGTGCTCACTTATAGGAAGCAGAGTGCTTGGTGTTGGGCCTTTTAGTGTACCATTAGTGAGAATAAACTTTGAAACCTACTGGATGGTCGGGTCAGCTTTTATGGGTTTCCTCAATTATTTTTTAAATTGCACAAGAAACATAACCCAGCTAAAATAATCCACAGTTAACCAGCTGCCAGGAATAGAAGGTTGAAGAGAGGATGCAGGAATGAAATTGCTGAGACATAACTCACTGATAATTGACAAACTTATCATACTTTCCCTCTGGTGGAACATTTCTCGTTTCAATCAGTCTTGGAAGGGTCCTTCAGCTTTTTTGTTTGTCACTGACTTTTAAAGCGCTGTGTATTAGACTTGTTAAAAGAATGTGCAGCTTTCATATGGCCACCAGCTGGTTTGCATAACAGAAAAACACTTTTTTAACTTTCACACAGGTAAATCATTTATAATTTTTATGATATTTTCTTCTACCGTTCATAGAATTAAGGTTATGTCAAGCAAAATCTTCATCATCTTGCTGTTTTGTCCTTTGAATCTGTGGCCCTTCTACTGCAGCCCTGTTTATTGCTGCTGAACTTGAAGAACTGAGCACTTACATAGAATACAATAAGGTACTTACATAAGGTACTATCTTAAAATGAGAAATTATTACTTAAAGAGTTACTATAAGCATTCACCTTTTATTTTCTTGGCTTTAAACTCAAAATGTTGTTTTCCTTATGTGACAGAGCTAGTCAGAAATTGAACATTTTATTGCCTATTGTATTAAAGTATTTTAAAAATTCTTTAATATCCCATTATCAGGGTTGGTTACATTAGTTACAAATGAGGGATATGAGAGAACTAAAAGTTAAAATAGGCTGAAAGCTGCAAATGTTATACATTACACAGTGTATGGAGTGTCCTAAGATTCAGACTAGGTTTTCAGATTATGTATGGCAAGTTGTAATATTTTAGGTTGAACATTATTGCCTTTGCAGTGTATTTTATCCATTTGTAAAACCAGGCAGGGATGAAAACAAGGCAGCAGAAGAGAGGGAAAAATATCAGGATGCTATTTTGTTAGGTTGTAACTTTCGCAATACCATAATTTAGTTGGTGAATAACAAAATTCATACCAGTACCATTTTACTAATCTACTGACATGATCAGGAGCTGCTGCATCATTTTACTTTTACATTTTATTATGTAATTGATGCATTTACCATAGTAGTATTGGTTTGTTCTGTTCTGTGCAGCTATCGCTTTCCATATTGCATCAAAAGAAGAATAGAGAATTAGGCTGTTCGCTTTACATTTCATTGTCTTCTCTGACATAGTCCTAATGAACTTTGTTCCGTTGGATGAGCCATGCCTTGAATATCAATGAATTCTGAGTTTATAGACAATTGCTATCAAGAGTTCTACTCAATCAACTTCAGAGATATATTATATTTACATTGATAAAGACTAATTTTGATAAAAGCTAAATTTGCATCAATGGGAAATTTAGAATTTTTTCAACTTGCCCACTAACAATATTCAAGGCCGTTGTATCAAAATACTATTGTGTTAGGATAAATAATCAGAATTCAGGCCTACCAATTTGACCTTTGTCATATGTTTGTGCCTAACATTTAATTTGATTTTGATTTTGATTTTCTTGGAAAGCCATATTCAAGATGATTCATTAAGCACTGCTGCTCTGTACGTACCTACAGCTCAGTGACCTAGGAAGCAAAAAAATAAAACCATTTTTGAAGACCTTTGGTTCATTTGAATCAGTGTTTAAAGAAGAATGGCTAAAATGGACGCTATATGTTGAATGCTTTACTAAACTGTCCTTTAAAACCACGTACTACTTTTTGGATTCACACTTATTTGAATGGATAGATACATTTCCAAGGAATACACTTATTGGAAATAAAACCAGAAAATGCAGGGGACAATGTGCAGATAATGCAGCATCGCTGAGGCCAAAATACACTTTTTTTCTGGCAAGAATCAGCCAAACTTTGCACTATGCCAGCTCTTTCATATCCATTATTTTAATCTAGTACTGTGCTGTCATGACTTGTTAATGGTTGATGATTTTTTTAAATTGTGTTTTATTTGTTTCTTTATCAACTTTCTTTTCCATTCATTAAATCCCGTTCTGTCCTGGCTCTTGGTGCTGAGAGAAACCAGAGATTAAATTCACACCAGGTTCTGAATTAGCTTCCAGCAATATAGTCTATTGCTGGAATACAGTCTAGAAAGATAACAAATGCTGACTCGTATAATATGCAAAACCCCTGCAGTTGGATGCATAAATAGAACAGTTCCAAAGGGTTAACTAAGAATTAGGATATATATCTTAGAAAATGATATTAACTATTATTTCCTTTATTATCATTTGAGTAAACAACTGATGCATAGCAAGATGAGTAAAATTAATTCTGGAAATTAATTAAAAATAATATTGGTGCAGTCAAAATTAAAATAGTACTGAGGGATGCTGAAGGAGAGAATGTGTAATTGGCCACAGAGAAGGAAACAAAGCTGAGGAAGAAATGCACCAAAACCAACTTTATTAAGTTAGTTTACTCAATAGAAATGGAAAGAAAATGATCCCTGGGCTGTTGTGTTGCTGTTGTGCAGAATTATCCAGTACGTCCAGAGCAGTGCTTTAAGGAATAAATTATAATCAAACTTTATGCTAATACTTAAATGAAAACAAAGATTCAAGAGCAGCAAGGCAACTGTGATATTTACTTGAGTGCTGATTAGCTACTAAAGGGAAATGTTATTCCAATTTGCAGTGAAGATTTTATTTTAAATCATACAAACGTAATTTTATAATTGTGCCTTGAAACGAAACTGTTTTAGATTTCAGAATCAAGATGCAAAAGTTGGTTTTAGTTGTGCTGAGCTGGATTAAGTACTGCATTATGACAAATTGAAAGAGGAGCAGATTGTTTTAATATTTGTTGTGATTTGTCAGCCCTCTGAGGATTATCTTTGCCAGTAGACATAGAACCATACAGTGTGGAAACAGGCCCTTCGGCCCAACTTGCCCACACCGACCAACATGTCCAAGTAGTTGGTATAGATGATCAACGAGAAGTGAAACTTTCCTATATTGGCTGGTCTTCATAATTAGTAGTAAATTATCTTTTTAATTAAAAGATTAAACTTTTAATTAGTTTAAAAGCTAAATTGACTTTTAGTTAGTTTAAAACTAACTTTTAAAGTTAGTTTTAAAAGTAACTAAAACTAAAGCTAAAAGGCTTTTTAAAAGACAGAAAGTATTTTGGCTCATAATGGTAGCAAACGACCTCACCAAAACTTATTTTGTACAAAGTTTTCATTCCCTGCCTCTCCCAACTTCCATGCCAAATTACTGCCTGGTAACGGCATTTGGAGTACAAGAGCAGCTCCATTAAAAGCTGCAAGCACCCAGTTTCGGCCTGCTTGAGACATCTTCACCACAAATGCACATGTTCCACATGGGAGTCAACGACTCTTAGATTGCTTAGAGGTTCTCATGGAAACTCTCCTCTTTACTTGGAGTGGAAAACTCCACGCAAGAAAAGGAACAATTAACAGGTTCAGCAAAAAAGTAGCTAAATATGTGGCATGCTTGCATTTTCTATTTTTAAAATACCTAGGATCAATTTTAAGCTGTTGTGGTGATTGAACAGGAGTAGATCAGTGATGTTCTAAACTAGAAGTCTCCCATGTACCATCAGATCCATTTCCTTTAGGCCTGCTTTTCTTGACCATAGCATTAGGTACTACTGCATCTGGATCTGCTAATACTCTCTTTACACCCATATTAGCTGCGTGCATTGCTAAAAATGCAAGTATTCTGTGCTGTAATGAGGGAGTTTCCTCGACTATAACAAACTTGTGGATAATATGACATGGGCCTTCCAAATGATTGGAGTAACCTGCTGATGGTACAGTTTGTGTAGTGTGTAACCATACCCAAAGCAAAGGCAGAAGATGAAATAGCTTTCATTCGGGGTTGAAACGGTTGAAGAAAGGACAGTGGGTGCAGTCCTCTCCCTGAAGTGAATCGGAGTCATGGTTCACCACTGTGCCTCCAATTATTGCTTCAACAGCACTGTTTTGTTGTTTTTAATTGTCAGTAAGGAATTTCAGCTTGTACACTGACAGTAATCAGTTATTCGTTGGCTGTACATTAACAAACTGTCTCTCAACGTGGAGTATTTTTCTGTTATGCTCACTGCAAACCAGCCATCAACGTTACAGTTTCTGCACACTCTCTTAACAGCTTGGCAGTGGACAAGACAAGAGCCTCACCATCAAAGATCAATATGACTGCCCAAAACTGAGCTCAGTCATTGAGCTTTTCAAAACTGCCCCATTTTCAGGCAGGGATATTAATAGTTGTCTAGTTTGATGACAATTAACTCATTGTCACTTAATATTGAATGTGTGGAATTCAGATATCCCTTGTTCCGTGGAAAGGAGAACATGCCAGGTAATTGAAGACAGGAGGAACAGCTAACACGTATACATCAAACATATTGCTACAGTCCCCCTTGAGCCAGTAGTGACCACTAACTAGCAGGCCCCAATCCAGGACAATGGATTCATATACTATTGCTCCCAGGCCAATGTAGGCTTGTTTTCCTGGAAAGAGATAGGGTCGCTCCCAGCATTGATGTGTTGCCTGGTTACCAGTAACTAGTCTGGATGGTAGACGAATTTTAGACAAGTGCCAGGAGGATGGGATGTTTCAGTTGTTCTGCTTATTATGTGAAGAACAGAGGTTGCTCTTCTGCCAAATTCCAATTCAACGGCCCAAACAAAGTGAGTTTGACCAGGTGGTGCCTGGGATCATATCCCTCCGGTGAGTGTGTGCTTACCATTGGTCCTGTCAATTAAAACCTTCATAGCCAGCAAAGGCTGGTGTCAACTGGAGCACCATTTTAGAAGCCAGAAAGGAGCTTGTATTACTAGAACAGAGGAGCTCTTTATATCTTAAAACACACATTCCTCAAAGTGGATTTGTACCAATACTAAAAGCCCAGCTGTGCATGGGTAAGGGAAGCAGTTTTGCAGATCATTCAGTTTGATTTGGGTCAGAGGAAAGTTCAATATGTGAATGAGTGGTTTGCGACTTGTAAAGTCAGGCATGGGTAAGTGCACTTTGTGTAAGTTGACTGTGAACCACAGCTAGAACACTCCCTCTCCCCTGGTGAATGTCCAAAAACTACTCACTGATAAACGCAGTTGTGAACAGTTGTTCCCATTTGCCCAACTAATCCGATTTTAGTACTGAACCAATCAACACTGCTGTAATGCACGAATATACTGAGGTAAAATCCTACTTTTTAATCAAAGGACTGCAACTCTTAACATATATACAGTGGCATGTTTCATAAAGTCTACTATTGATAATTCTTCACTTGATTAAATAATACAGTTTATTTAACTCCAAAAAAACAACAGCGAATTACAGGAATGTACAGCCATTTGTTCTGTGCAGAATTATTATCTGGTTATCAAATCTAATGCTGGATTATTTAGATATTTCACATTCATAATTATGCAAACAGTAACTCCTTCCCAAATCCTTTTTCAGCCAAGCAGATGGGACAGGATCATAATTACAACCTGTGTACTTCATGGCCATTATCCACATGTTGTCTTGACCCAGCATCTGATGTTCTTTCCTCCCTGAGGAAACCAGTGGAATTAATTGCAATTTGTAAGCACAATGTTCTTACACAACCAAAGTGTGTAATTGGAACCATGTCTAGCCTAGCAGTGTAATGTAGCTGGATGTAAAATGAAAATATATATACAGCAGGATTTCTGATTTACTTCCAGCTAAACTATGGTAGTGGAATGGGATACATTTGAGGAGCCCAGGTTTTGATTTATAAAAGATGTTGTCTCCTATATATTTTATTGCAATTATAAACCAATAAATTCAAGCATCCTCCATTTTGAGGCAAGTTTTAGTATCTTGCGCAAACGTATTTATATATCTGAGATTATTCTGCATCACACAGATCCAAATTATGAATATATATTTGAGAAATGGGCATTGCTGCATTAGGCTTTCTGTTTAATTTTGCTATTATTTACCATTTTTACGAAGCTATACTTTGTTCAAGAGAGGATCCTTACCTCTGTTGTGAAGGGTGTATTCTCTCAACTTCTTTCGGCACTGCAGAACTTAGCTGATGCCTCATAGTTCTGGTACATTAGAGAATGTCTAAAGAATACAGCCTCAAACTAAGATAAGTGCCTCTGTCAAACCACCCGAAGATAGGTTTGCAGAAAGATAATGCACAAGTGGTTACCACTCTCTCTTCACCAATAATATGACATTGAATTCAGTTTCCTTCACACAATTCTAGTCAACATGATGAGCCTGATGGCAGAACAGTTTGTTGCCTTTTGTTAACACTTAATATTAACTTTAAATCATTTGTAGGGTTTTTGTTTTTCTCCTTTTACAAATAAAGAGTGTGTGATGTGACATGTATTTTGCAGTTAATTGCGGCACTTGTAATATATTTGTTGTACCAGTTTGTAACTCCAAATTACATATAGTTTTGAAAAACTAAACAATCTGTGCTTTTGTACGTAATTATAATCTTTATTACACGTTGCATTAATATTGGGTGAGTTGTGAAAAGAAAATGATTATTTGATATATTTGTTTCTGAACCATTATGGCCTTATTTGTTGGAACTTTAGTCTTGAGATACATCTGTGAAATAGTTGTATGCCGTTCTGTATCGGAAAAGTAAATATTGTATTTTGTATAAACAAGAAATGCTTAGTTTTGTTGTAAACTGGGTACTTTGGTTGGCTTTTGCTGAGCTATGGATCTCGAGAGAACGAAGCAGTGTTTGAGACTGCGCTGTTTAGTGTTGTCATTCAGCTTGGGGTGATATGTAAGCATTTGTATGAGTGTTTCGTTTTGGTGCAAAAGCTGTTTTCTACTTTTTGTAGTGTTTCTTTTAAATAAAAGAGCAGATATAACAAAAATGTCTGTTGTCTTCTACTTGAAGTCTTAGGAATTGGACACTTTGTCATTTTGCATTACCAAATATTGTTCTCCAAGCAGTGATGGAAATGGGTTTTAGGAACTAAGGGTACGATAACATCCATGAGGCTGAGGTTGGGAAGGAAGGGGGGGGTAGAAGCCCCCCGTGAGAATTTGTGTGTAATATGGTAAATTTCAGGGCCATTTTAAGCCTATATTCACTGGGTATGATGATTACATGCACATTGTATCAGTATCTCAGTCAAATAAAGATAGGTATCTCAGTAAGGGAAGCTGGTCGGTGATTGGTCACAACGCCCCTCGGAGACTGTGTCTGATTGGCCGCCGAGTGACCAGCGCATTATGTGATTGGACACAATGCCCTTGGAGACAGCGGCTGATTGGACGGGAGGAGACGATTTGTTGATTGGACGGTAATTTTAAGGTAAGCTGGTCGGTGATTGGACGCAACCCCCTTAGAGACAGCGGTTGATTGGCCGCCAAATAATCGGGCACAAAAAATTGACAAATAGGAAAACAAAAAAAATCGAAATTCCGATTTAAATCTGATATAAGGTACATAGCGTGGGTATCGATTAATTCTAGACAACAGATTAAAAAAAATAATCTAACCCCATTAAATCACTCAGGGTGTATTCTGATGTGTTCTACAGTATGAAGTGTACAGCAAAACTTGCACTTCCAGAGTGGTCTATCGTGTTGTTTCTTCAGCGGACCACGGATTTATATTAGGAGCAAAACATAAAGTGCTGGAGAACTCAGCAGGTCAAGCTGGATCTACGGAGGGTCCAAAGAAGGGCCTCGACCCAAAATGTCACCTATTCCTTCTCTCCAGAGATGCTGCCTGACCCGCTGAGTTTCTCCAGCAGTTTGTGTCTATCTATGGAGGGAACGGCTAGGCGATGTTTAGGGTCGTGTCCCTTCTTCAGGCATTTTTTAAGGGGTTGGGAAAGATCGAAAATTTCACGTATTTAAATATGTTGTTACGAATATAACTAGTAGTGTGGGAGAAAATTCCATGAGCCATAATTGCCACATACATACCCAAAAGTAGAAATGTAGAAAGTTAGTGTGTAAAAAAAAAAAAGATATTATGAGCTTTGTAGTCTCCTTGTACCAGAAGAGAGAGAAAACAACACACATAAACTTAAAAAAAAAAAAACATATAACATCCCTAAATGACGGGTACAAACTACTAAATAAAGTGGGTGGACAAAAATGCTGGAGATACTCAGTGGGTGGGATGCTGCCTCACCCACTGTTTCTCCAGTATTTTTGTCTACCTTCGATTGTTCCAGCATTTGCAGTTCAGTGGGCCAGGCGGCACCCGCGGAGGGAACGGACCAGGAGCCGCCACGGGTCAGGGTTTCCCCCCCCTCCTCCCCCCCCCCACAACAGGAAGGGACCGCAGATGCAGCCGTCCCCGCAAAACGGCAAATGATTCCGGGAGAGAGAGCGAAAGACAGAGACACAGCGAGAGAGGGAGAGAGAACGAGGGATGGAGAGAGGGAGAGAACAAGGGATGAAAAGAGGAAGAGAACGAGAGAGGGAGAGAACGAGAGGGGGAGGGGGAGAGAACGTGAGGGGGAGAGAACGTGAGGGGGAGAGAGAGAATAATAAAATAACGTGGAATAATAAAATAACGTGACTTTACCTGCACACCAGAAGAAGCCCGTGCTTGCGGTCCAGAGCCCTGACAGTGAGTTTTAAGAAATTCTCCCATGAATTTTATTCAAAGGAACGCGGTGTCGTTAATACATGGTCAAAACACAATTACATTTACTGGGGAATGTGGATCGATGTATTGATGACACATTGTATAACTGCATGTTAACTACTGGCTGTTAACAAGTGCTAACAGTGGTAGTTAACAAATCGTTTTCGTCTCATGGCCGATACAGCGGTGACTCGTAACGATTATCCATGGTCGCCTTTAAAAAAAATCCGTATTTAACAACTCCGACTCCCTTCTTGTACTGAAAGTCCCCCAGCATACCCCCCCCCATCACTGTCTCCAAGATGCCAACAGGTTGTGTGCATTCACTAAACGAAAATGGCCTAAAAAATAGATTGACCAGTTGTTGAAATCAGCAACAACAGAGAAAGCTGGAAATACTGCTGATGGGATCCTTGTGTGGTCATTGTGGGCATTGCAGCAAGCTGCTCACCGGCTTCTCATGTGGCCATTGTGTGTATTGCAGCGTCCTGCTCACAGTCTCCACATGTGGCCGATGCATGCATTGCAGCAGCCCATTCACCGGCTCCCTGTGTGGCTGTGGTGGGTATTGCAGATAGACACAAAAAGCTGGAGTAACTCAGCGGGACATTCAGCATCTCTGGAGAGAAGGTATTGCCGCACCTTGTGCACTCCTAGAAACATAGAAAATAGGTGCAGGAGTAGGCCATTCGGCCCTTCGAGACTGCACCGCCATTCAATATGATCATGGCTGATCATCCAACTCAGTATCCTGTACCTGCTTTCTCTCCATACCCCCTGATCCCTTTAGCCACAAGGGTCACATCTAACTCCCTCTTAAATATAGCCAATGAACTGGCCTCAACTACCTTCTGTGGCAGAGAATTCCAGAGATTCACCACTCTCTGTGTGAAAAATGTTTTCCTCATCTAGGTCCTAAAAGATTTCCCCCTTATCCTTAAACTGTGACCCCTTGTTCTGGACTTCCCCAACATCGGGAACAATCTTCCTGCATCTAGCCTGTCCAACCCCGTAAGAATTTTGTAAGTTTCTATAAGATCCCCCCTCAATCTTCTAAATTCTAGCGAGTACAAACCGAGTCTATTCAGTCTTTCTTCATATGAAAGTCCTGGCATCCCAGGAATCAGTCTGGTGAACCTTCTCTGTACTCCCTCTATGGCAAGAATGTCTTTCCTCAGATTAGGAGACCAAAACTGTACGCAATACTCCAGGTGTGGTCTCACCAAGACCCTGTACAACTGCAGTAGAACCTCCCTGCTCCTATACTCAAATCCTTTTGCTATGAATGCTAACATACCATTCGCCTTCTTCACTGCCTGCTGCACCTGCATGCCTACTTTTAATGACTGGCGTACCATGACACCCAGGTCTCGTTGCATCTCCCCTTTTCCTAATCGGCCACCATTCAGATAATAGTCTACTTTCCTGTTTTTGCCACCAAAGTGGATAACCTCACATTTATCCACATTATACTGCATCTGCCATGCATTTGCCCACTCACCCAGCCTATCCAAGTCACCTTGCAGCCTCCGAGCATCCTCCTCACAGCTAACACTGCCCCCCAGCTTCGTGTCATCCGCAAACTTGGAGATGTTGCATTCAATTCCCTCGTCCAAATCATTAATATATATCGTAAATAGCTGGGGTCCCAGCACTGAGCCTTGCGGTACCCCACTAGTCACTGCCTGCCATTGTGAAAAGGACCCGTTTACTCCTACTCTTTGCTTCCTGTCTGCCAGCCAGTTATCTATCCACATCAATACTGAACCCCCAATACCGTGTGCTTTAAGTTTGTATACTAATCTCTTATGTGGGACCTTGTCGAAAGCCTTCTGAAAGTCCAGATATAACACATCCACTGGTTCTCCCTTATCCACTCTACTAGTTACATCCTCAAAAAATTCTATAAGATTCGTCAGACATGTCCAATGATTTCACCACTTTCCAAATGTGCTGCTATCCCATCTTTAATAACTGATTCTAGCAGTTTCCCCACTACCGACGTTAGACTAACTGGTCTGTAATTCCCCATTTTCTTTCTCCCTCCCTTTTTAAAAAGTGGGGTTACATTAGGTACCCTCCAATCCTCAGGAACTACTCCAGAATCTAAAGAGTTTTGAAAAATTATCACTAATGCATCCACTATTTCTGGGGCTACTTCCTTAAGTACTCTGGGATGCAGCCTATCTGGCCCTGGGGATTAATCGGCCTTTAATCCATTCAATTTACCTAACACCACTTCCCGGCTTACCTGGATTTCACTCAGTTCCTCCATCTCATTTGACCCCCGGTCCCCTGCTATTTCCGGCAGATTATTTATGTCTTCCTTAGTGAAGACAGAACCAAAGTAGTTATTCAATTGGTCTGCCATGTCCTTGTTCCCCATGATCAATTCACCTGTTTGTTTTAACTAATCTTTTTCTCTTCACATACCTATAAAAGCTTTTGCAGTAAGTTTTTATGTTCCCTGCCAGTTTTCTTTCATAATCTATTTTCCCTTTCCTAATTAAGCCCTTTGTCCTCCTCTGCTGGACTCTGAATTTCTCCCAGTCCTCTGGTAGGCTGCTTTTTCTGGCTAATTAGTACGCTTCATCTTTTGTTTTGATACTATCCCTGATTTCCCTTGTTATCCACGGATGCACTACCTTCCCTGATTTATTTGTTTGCCAAACTGGGATGAACAATTGTTGTAGTTCATCCATGCAGTCTTTAAATGCCTTCCATTGCATATCTACCGTCAACCCATTAAGAATCAATTGCCAGTCTATCTTGGCCAATTCACTTCTCATACCCTCAAAGTTACCTTTCTTTAAGTTCAGGACCCTTGTTTCTGAATTAACAATGTCACTCTCCATCCTAATGAAGAACTCAACCATATTATGGTCACTCTTGCCCAAGGGGCCACGCACAACAAGACTGCTAACTAACCCTTCCTCATTACTCAATACCCAATCTAGAATAGCCTGCTCTCTCGTTGGTTCCTCTACATGTTGGTTTAGAAAACTATCCCGCATACATTCCAAGAAATCCTCTTCCTCGGCACCCTTGCCAATTTGATTCACCCAATCTATATGTAGATTGAAGTCACCCATTATAACTGTTTTACCTTTGTTGCACGCATTTCTAATTTCCTGTTTGATGCCATCCCCAACTCCACTACTACTATT
Source organism: Malacoraja senta (assembly GCA_038087875.1). Lineage (NCBI taxonomy): Eukaryota > Metazoa > Chordata > Chondrichthyes > Rajiformes > Rajidae > Malacoraja > Malacoraja senta. The sequence continues at coordinate 6,687,820 of CM075992.1, forward strand.
AGGTGGCCTGTACACAACTCCCACTAGCGTTTTCTGCCCCTTAGTGTTTCGCAGCTCTACCCATATCGATTCCACATCCTCCAAGCTAATGTCCTTCCTTTCTATTGCGTTAATCTGCTCTCTAACCAGCAACGCTACCCCACCTCCTTTCCCTTTCTGTCTATCCCTCCTGAATATTGAATATCCCTGGATGTTCAGCTCCCAGCCTTGGTTACCCTGGAGCCATGTCTCCGTGATCCCAACTATATCATAGTCATTAATAGCTATCAGCACATTCAACTCATCCACCTTATTACAAATGCTCCTTGCATTGAGACACAAAGCCTTCAGGCTTGTTTTTACAAAACTCTTACCCCTTATACAATTATGTTGAAAAGTGGCCCTTTTTGATTTTTGCCCTGGCTTTGTCTGCCTGCCACTTTTACTTTTCACCTTGCTACCTATTGCTTCTACCCTCATTTTACACCCCTCTGTCTCTACCCTCACACATTTAAGAAACCCTTTCCCTTTAACTCCATCCTCAACTATCCCATTCAACACCCCACCCCCCTTATTCAGTTTAAAACCACCCGTGAAGCAGTGGCAAACCTGCCTGCCAGAATGCTGGTCCCCCACCTGTTAAGATGCAATCCGTCCCTTTTGTAGTTCCCTTTTACTCCAAAACAGATCCCAGTGATCTAAGAATCTAAATCCCTGCCCCGTGCACCAGTTCCTCAGCCACACATTCAGGTCCCGTATCTCCCTGTTCCTGCTCTCGCCAGTACGAGGAACTGGAAGCAAACCAGAGATAACAACCCTGGAGGTCCTGCTTTTCAGCATTTTTCCGAGCTCTCTAAAGTCACGCTGCAAAATATTCATCCCCTTCTTTCCGACATCGTTTGTGCCGACATGCACTACCACTTCCGGCTGTTCAGCTTCGCCCTTGTGGATTTTCTGCACTCTGTCCGTGACATCCTGGATCCTGGCACCAGGAAGGCAGCACACCATCCTCGAATCCCGTCTGTTGCTGCAGAAACCCCTGTCCGTACCTCTCACAATGGAGTCTCCCACTGTGGCTGTGGTGGGTATTGTAGCTACACAAAAATGCTGGAGAAACTCAGCGGGTGCAGCAGCATCTATGGAGCGAAGGAAAAAGGCAACGTTTCGGGCCGAAACGCTCTGCTCACGGGCTCCCCGTGAGGCTGTGGTAGGTATTGCCGCTCACGGGCTCCCCGTGAGGTTGTGGTGGGTATTGCAGCTCACGGGCTCCCCGTGAGGTTGTGGTGGGTATTGCAGCTCGCGGGCTCCCCGTGAGGTTGTGGTCGGTTTTGCAGCTCACGGGCTCCCCATGAGGTTGTGGTGGATATTGCAGCTCACGGGCTCCCCGTCAGGTTGTGATGGTATTGGAGCTCACGGGCTCCCCGTCAGGTTGTGGTGGGTATTGCAGCCCACGGGCTCCCCGTGAGGTTGTGGTGTGTATTGCAGCTCACGGGCTCCCCGTGAGGTTGTGATGGGTATTGCAGCTCCAGGGCGACTGGCGTCTGTTGGGGGGGGTGGGGAGAAGGGGGCACGCGCACGCGCATGCGCATAGACTGGGCTGTTTAAAATGGCCACCACGGCGTTCGCGGGCGTGCGGCTGGTGTCGATCGCGGAGCAGAACGGGGAGATCCAGCGGCACTCGGAGCAGCAGCCGCTGCGCCTGGAGATCCGCACCACCCAGGACAACGCCTTCCTCAGCCTCCACAGCAGTGAGTAGCCGCCCCCAGCCCGGGACACGGGAACACGGGGACCCGCGCTTGGTCTGGGCCCCGGGCTTGCGGCCTGACAGCGCGGCACAGCCGGGCCCGGCTCACACCCCCGCCCGGGGCCCGCACCCACCCATCCACCCCGGAGGCCCAGGGCCCGAGAGCCCGACCCAGCCCAGCCCCGGGTTCAACAGTGACAGCGCCATCGACAGTGAACTCCCCCTCCTCCTCCCCCCCCTTTCCTTCCCCCCCCCTTTCCTTCCCCCCTTTCCTCCCCCCCCCTTCCCTTCCTCCCCCCCCTTCCCTTCCTCCCCCCCCTTCCCTTCCTCCCCCCCCTTCCCTTCCTCCCCCCTTCCCTTCCTCCCCCCCTTCCCTTCCTCCCCCCCTTCCCTTCCTCCCCCCCTTCCCTTCCTCCCCCCCTTCCCTTCCTCCCCCCCTTCCCTTCCTCCCCCCCCTTCCACCTTCCTCCCCCCCTTCCACCTTCCTCCCCCCCTTCCACCTTCCTCCCCCCCTTCCACCTTCCTCCCCCCCTTCCACCTTCCCCCCATTTACTCTCCTCCCTTTTCCTCCTCCCCCTTTCCTCCTCCTCCCCACCCCTTTCCTCCCCCCTTTCCCTCATCCGCCCGCCCCTTTTCTCCCCCTTTCCTCCCCCTTTCCCCCCCTTTCCTCCTCCACCCCCTTTCCTCCTCCACCTCCATTCCTCCTCCACCCCCTTTCCTCCTCCACCCCCTTTCCTCCTCCTCCTCCCCCCCTTTCCTCCTCCTCCCCCCTTTCCTCCCCCTTCCCCCCCTTTCCTCCGCCTCCCCCCTTCACCCCCCCTTTCCTCCTCCCCCACCTTTCCTCCTCCTCCCCCACCCCAGTCCTCCTTCTCCCCCCTTTTCGTCGTCCCCCCCCTCCCTCGATTTGTAAGTGCCTTCAACATTTTCTGATTTGTTTCTTAAATTATTATTTTTTTGGGCTAATGCTTTTTGGATTCTTTTCAAGACACTTGGAGTCGCTACAGTCTGTGTTTGTGGATGTTGAAGGCATTGGTTCATTCAGCAAATTTTAATATTTTGCGTGCAATAAATATATAGGACTGGGTTATAAAACACAGATTTCAATGATCATAGGAATCCCACCTAATGCTTTTAATCAAGTTTTAGAAGCGTTCGTGGTGCACAAATAAAGATGGAATCCTGGCCTTATTCCATCTCCGAGACTTCCGACACGCTGCCAGTCTTTCAGAACTTTTGGGAGGCACGGTGGCGCAGCGCCAGAGACCCAAGTTCGATCCTGACCACAGGTGCTGTCGGTACAAAGCTTGTATGTTCACCCTGTGACCACGTGGATTCTCTCTGGGTGCTCCAGTTTCCTCCCACACTCCAAATACATGCTGGTTTGTAGATTAATTAGCCTCGGTTAAATTGTCCCTAGTGTGTGTAAATAGTGTATGGGTTGATCACTGGTCAGTGATCGCTGTTCTTTGTGCATTTGCCAGATCTATTCCTCTCATGATTTTGTCCACATCTATAAGATCACCTCTCATCCTCCTGTGCTCTGAGGAATAGTCCCAACCTGCACAACCTCTCCCTGTAGCTCAGTCCCTTTACTCCTGGCAACATCCTTGCAAATCTTCTAAGAACCCTTTCCACCTTGACACCATCTTTCCTATAACTCTTCAAATCTCTGTAAAGATCACATCCTTTCCTGGTCCAAACTCCCGCTGGCACCTGACCACAGTGTCCATCTCTTTTTGCTGAGTTGTAACAAGAACGTTGGTGGGTAACTGTGGCAAAGTTGGTGGTGTAACAATGGCGAAGTAGAACAGGAGGGGCTTGCAGATAACAGGCTTCTTAAAAACATCTCAGCCACCGAACGATGCCAGGACAAGACGCATGTAGCTGATTCATCCTTCCTTCAAGCCACCTGATATTGTGGGCTGCAGACTTGGGCTCCCACTGCGGTTTTGTTTCTCAAATGGAAAATATTATTTTTACCTTCCTTTCAGGCTTCAAAGATTGCAAAAAGCTTTAAAAAAAATAATAATAATTCGAATACTTTTCCAAATATGTCTCGCCCTTCTCTTTCTTCCAGCTCCATCCCTTCCCCAAGTCTGACCTACTTGCCGTGTCTTCACTATTTCCTGATTACCCCGCACATCACCTTTATACTTTGTCCCTCACCGTAAAACTATTCCGGCTAGTATTTGATTTTTCATCCTGGGGAAAAAGGTTCTCGCTGTCTTCCCTATCTGTGCCCCTCATATTTTATCTACCACATATATGAGAGAGAATAAGTTGCAGGGTTACTCGGAAACGAGGAGAGGAATGAAACTGATGCAATCGCTCCAACTCGGACGGCACGGTGGTGCAGCGGTGCAGTTGCTTTACAGCGGCAGAGATCAAGGTTTGATCCTGACTACAGATGCTGTCTGTATGGTACTTGTATATTCTCCCTGTGACCGTGTGGGTTTTCTCCGGTTTCCTCCCACATTCTGAAGATGTGCAGGCTTGTAGGTTAATTGTCTCCTAATGCATAGGATAGAACTAGTGTACTGGGTGATCGCTGGTCACTGCAGATTCAGTGAGCTGTTTCCATGCTGGATCTCTAAACTAAACTAAAACTCCAAGAGTTATTTTGTCCATGCCTCCTGCCTCCTAAAATGGCTCCATTCTACTCTCCCATTTTCTCTGGCACCTTCACGTCTGTTCTGATGGCAACACCATGTCCTTTACCTCGAGCATGATTTCTCTTCCACCGTTGTCAAGAGACCTCTCGTCGCATCAGCGCCATTTCCTGCACTAGCGGGCCTCTTTATAATGGATTTCGGTTATTGCGGACTGACCTACCGATGGCTGACGGCGCCTCGTCCAGGCCGCGCCGTCCCTCCCCTGCACTCCCGTGGGCCGCTACCATTGGCTCCTCCTCACCTCACCTCTGCCCAGGCCACCAGCCGGCCGGGTCCGTCAACTCACCTGGATTCCAGGCCCAGTTCCGGACCAAGAGTCTGGAGAATGGTCCTGACCCAAAATGTCGCATCTCCGTGTTCTCCAATACTTTGTGTCATTTTCTGTATTGATCAGCAACTACAGCTGTTTCAAGATTCAAGATAGTTTATTGTCATGTCTCCCAGATAGGACAATGAAATTCTTGCTTTGCTTCAGCACAACAGAATATAGTAGGCATAAATAAATACAGAACAGAGCAGAACAGATCAGTGTGACCATATAAGAATGAATATATATATATATATATACACACATAAGTAAACAGATAAAGTGCAATGGGCTATTAATGATCAGAGTTTTGTTTGAGTTGAGTTTAATAGCCTGATGGTTGTGGGGAAGCAGCTATTCCTGAACCTGGATGTTGCAGATTTCAGGCTCCTGTACCTTCTACCTGAAGGCAGTGGGGAGATGATTGAGTGGCTAGGATGGTGTGGATCCTTGATGATGCAGGCAGCCTTTTTGAGGCTTTTTTGCATCTTATACAATGGCACTCTCTTACTCGGTTATAGCGGACAATCGGCAATAACAGACACCATTTCTCCCCTCTATGGTCCATTCTAACGAGAGTACTGCACTGGCAATTTCATGTACCAGCCTCGGAACACACAACATAGTTTTGAAGAAACCAAATTCAGCTTGGCTGATGGCTTTGCAGAAAACCCCCATTTCCATCTGTAAAGCTCAGCTTCTATAATCGCATCACCAATGTTCTGACCCTACTTGGCCACTAAGCCTGTCCTACCAAGACCCCGGCAAATGGCATTTCATCCTCCTAGAGTCATGGTGGCCCGTTCTGATAGGTGATAATTGAAATGTGCTATTCACTCCCTTTTCCTCTCTGCGGATGCTGCTTGACTTGTTCCAGCATCCTTTCATTTCAGGTTTCTCTCCCTCCCCAATTTTTATTGAAGCCAATTAACCTACAAACCTGCACGTCTTTGTAGTGTGGGAGGAAACTGGAGCACCGAGAGAAAACCCACGCAGGTCACAGGGAGAGCGTACAAACTCCGTACAGACCATAATCCGGATCGGACCCTGGTCTCTGGCGCTGTAAGGCAGCAACTCTACCACTGGGCCACTGTGCAGCCCAAAAGTTCTGAACCCCATAACCCTGGACACCTACACTAATCAAGAATCAGTCAATCTCTGCCTTAAAAATACCCATTGACTTGGCCTCCACAGCTGTCTGTGGCAATGAATTCACCACCCTCTGACTAAAGAAATTCCACCTCATCTCCTTCCTGAGGCTGTGCCTTTGGTCCCAGACTCTCCCACTAGTGGAAACATTCTCTCCACATCCACTCTATTCAGGTCTTTCACTATTGTTAATGTTTCTCATCCTGATAACTTGATCTCCTGTTTAGCTGAGAGAGTGAGAGAGCTTTTGGACACCTCTGCATTTCACAGGACCTGAAGCCGTGAACCTTTGCTGCTGCCCTTGGATGCAGGTGTGCATCACTCGCGTGGAAAATGTGGGGGGAAATGCTGTCTGACGCAAGATTAATTGCATTTCTTGTGGGACTAGTGGATGATAAACACTTGGGGTGGCAGTGTTCTGTTTACTAGATCCAACCTGGTTCATTTATACAATGGTGAGGTGATTTGGTGGCGCCGTGGTAGAGTTGCTGCCTCACAGTTGCTAGTCTACGGAGTTCACGTTCACCCCATGACCCGCATGGGTTTTCTCCAGGTGCTCTGGTTTCCTCCCACACTCCAAACACGCACAGGTTTGTAGGTTAATTGGCTTTGGTAAAATTGTAAATTGTCCCTCGTGTGTAGGATAGTGTTGGTGTACGGGGTGATGGCTGGTCGGCATGGACTTGGGATGAGGGGCCTGTTTCCGCGCTGTATCACTAAAGAGAGAGCCTTGTAGGAAGTGGGTGGTATGGCGAGGAAAATGTTATCTACATGGTCCCATGTTGTACTTTCAAAAACATTCGATGTGCTATTCATTATTTCAGAATGGCATTGCTTTGAAGCAATCTGTTTTATGGTTGGAGGAAGGGTGATGCTGTGGGGACGACCCCAGTGTGAGCTGGGCACTCATTGCAGTACTGTGGTATCTGTCTAAACACGGGGTTCAGGGCCCAGTGCCGATCAGATGAAGAATATTGCTGATGTAACCCAAGTTGTCACATATGGTTTTTGCTCAATAGATCCTTCTTTACGTTTGGAGTTTTTTTTCTTTATAACCACCATTTTTAGGG
>CM075992.1:6694940-6737739 GCA_038087875.1 Malacoraja senta
GCGTTGGGATGCGTGGTGTGTGCATGCGTGTTTATGAAGCAGAACTTTCTGCCTGAAAATTAAGCTGTAATTAACAAACAATATTGATAACATCTCGTCTGGCGCCAAATGTGTTCATCCCTCATTTCTTCTTGCAGAATAGAAATTCCATTCAAGTTCCATATGTTGCATTCAGGGTTAGTCCATGGTTTGGCATTCTGGTTTGACGTGGCCTTTATTGGATCTCAGTGAGTAGTTCTATTTCTTTTTTCTATTTGAAATTGTATAACTTGTTGACTGAGTTATTGCTGGAGGTGAAGTGTGTTTGTCTGATTTGTGAAACATGTATGGTGTTGGAATCGTAGACCTTTTGGGAAAGTAAATTGAGAGATTTAATTGTCAGGGGGGCCGTTCTGTCTCTATAAACCTGTTCCGATTGATCAGAGTTTGAAGAAAGGATCTTGACCCGAAACATCACACCTTCCTTTTTTCCAGAGATGCTGTCTGACCCGATGAGTTACGCCAGCTTTTTGTCTTATTTCTGTTTAATTCATCGTTGATTGTCTCTATTTCCATTTGAACGTCCTAGTACCATAGCCATTCATTCTCTAGCCTGACTTTTAAAAAGCACTGTATTTTGAGGCCTAGAATTAAGTAAATGTGGGGCTTTACATTATACAGCGTGGAAAGTGGCCCTTCAGCCCAACGTGCCCACATCGACCAAAATGCCCCATCTAATGTGGGTCTTGACCTGAAGTCGCCTATTCCCATTTTCCAGAGGTGCTGCTTGGCCTGCTGAGTTACTCCATCATTTTGAGTCTATCCCCATGTACACTATTCCCATTAGTTTAAACTTATGGGATAGAAGATAGGTTTTACATGACTGTAGAAGGAATAGGTCTCACGTAGCTTTAATTCCTAACATATTTTTGCCTGTGTAAACAGAAGACTTCAAAACAAGATTCTCAGGAGAAAATATGTTGTTTTCCCTGTGGAGATTATAAAGCCTATTGATAAAGGAAACCATTACTGCATCTGCTGAACCAGTTAAATCTGTAGAAACAAGGAACTGCAGATGCTGGTTTACATAATAGCCTTGCAGTGCTGGAGTCACTCAGCAGCTGTGGAGAAGGTAGATGGGTGACATTTCGGGTCAGAGTCGTCGGAAGAAGTCACCTATGCACGTTCTCCAGAGATGCTGCCTGACCTGCTGAGTTACTCCAACCCTTTGTGTCTTTCTATAAAATAGCCTTGCAGTGTGGAAACAGGCCTTTCAGCCCAAATTGCCCACACCGGCCAACATATCCCACCTACATTAGTCCCACCTGCTTCCATTTGGCCCATATCCCTCTGGGCCATTAGTCCCACCTGCTTCCATTTGGCCCATAAACCTGTCCTATTCATGTACCGGTCTAAATATTTCTTAAAAATCTGTGGATAATTTTATTACAAGCAAAGCTTTTGTATTCTCTCATCTCTGGTTTAGTTCTGTGTGTGTGCTGACTCTCTTTATCCCTTTCAGAATGACAGTGTGGCTCTCCACAGCTCCGACTGAACCTCTGACTCATTGGTACCAAGTTCGTTGTTTGCTTCAGTCACCGCTGTTCACTAAGGCTGGTGATACTCTCTCGGGAACTGTTGTGCTAAACGCCAATAAAAGGTACACTCCGACACCTGAACTCAAGAATTAAATCCAATGTGTTTTTAAAAGCTTTGTAAATGTAGTTGTTAATGCCATAAGCGACAAAGACATATCACAAGATTTGTCAAGCCAAATTTGCCTTGGCCATGAGGGAATGCTCAGGCAGATGCAGCTTTTATGGAGTGCCGAAAGAGAGAGAAATTAGAGCAAACTAGTTTAGACAGAAACTCTCTCTACGTTTAGACACCCAGGTGCAGAAGACTTGCAGTGGAAACATTTAAAACTAAATTACGACTGAAGCCTGAAGTCAAGAAGCTTTCAGATATCGGAGTGTTGCAGGGGTGGGAGGAATTTTTGGGAATGAGGGAAGCTATAGGACAACTTGAAAACAAGTGTGAATTTTAAAATCAAACTACTGTCAAATGGAGAGTCATGTAGCAATGGCAGGATGGGCTGCTTGTCAGTTAGGACAGGTCCAGTAGAGTTTCAAATAAATTAAAGTACATGGTAGGATGCTGCCCAGAAGTATTATTAAACTACACAATTGCAACATTTTGTATGAGACACTTCACATTTTACATATGTTGGATTTATGTGTTTTTACAATAAAGCACTTGTTCCATTAATACCGAACCCTGATTAATGTGCTCATCTGGAATAAATAACGTGTTCACATTTATACCTGGCAGTGTAGTTGTGAATATGTTTAATTTAAGCAGTTTTATATTATGTGCTGCTTTTCAAGACTAAACCCTGCGTAAAATAAGGTGCCTGTACGTGTGCAGATATTTGTCTGTGTCTGTAAGAATAGTTCCTCAAACTGATGCATAAATCATAATTAAACGTGAATCATCACTAAATTTATATCTGATCTTAAAAGCCTCCAAGTGTGATTGAATTTTGTTTTGCTCCTTTTTGTAGGCAAAGTTATGACATTAGTATTCTAGCCCAGGTAGATCAGACTGGTTCCAAATCTAGTAACTTACTCGACTTGAAGAATCCCTTTTTCAGGTAAGTATTGCAATCCAATGCTGAATCTTGTGGTGCTACATTGAAATTGCACAAATGTTAATTCACATTATACTTTTCTCTTTTCCCCTGGCTTTCTAAAAAGAGCATGCATTCTTCCTTTGACGTCATTCCAAGACTATCCAAATGTCTCCAGGTCACTCAGCTGTGTAATGTTGGCTGCTTCAATGAGCATATCCGCGGTGGGATAAACTAATGCAGATGTCAGCGACAACCAAGAAAAGTAGCAGAGAAATCAGACCACCCTGTACTTGTAAACAGAAATCATCTGCTTGTGAAAGGGGAAATGTGAAGCCCATTAGATTTTACATTCTCGATCTTTCCTCTGCAATCATTGAATTATAAACAGAATATCTTTGCATTTTATCGTCCTTTGAGTAATATTGAATATTTGCAGCTAGCCCTTTCTGTCTGTTAAATTCTCACATCAGATATTTTTTAATGAGAGAGATATTGGCAACAAATATAAATGTTCTACTTTAGACACTTTTATAAAAGCAGTAATCTGAAAACCATAAAGGCCAATAACTACTGCTATGCAAAAAAAAAAGATTTTTTATCATGAAATTTCCGTGGCAAGGAACAGTGGAGATGAATGCTGCAGTTTAGTCACGGATTTTGCGTGGAAGTCATTATTTTATCATGTTGCCTAAGAGTTCTCGCCGTCCTTGTAAGCTGAAATATCAGGAGTGTATAATTCCACATGGCTGACTTTATTCTAAATATTACTAATAACTCCACCCAAACCGTGTTCAAATTTATTGTGACACGAGATACAGTGAATAGGTCTGTTTTGCATGCTGTCCAAACTGATAGGGTAAACATACATAAATACAATCGTCAAACTCGAGTGCAGTAGATGGAGCACAAAGGAAGGTAAAGAGTGCAGAATATAGTTGACATATTGTAGCGCATCAGTACCATAGCACTTTATGAGGATGTAATGGGGAGAAGGCAGGTGAATGGGGTTACGAGGAGAGATAGATCAGCCATGATTGAATGGCTTAATTCTACTATCACTTATGATCTGTAGCGCAGCGGTAGAGTTGCTGTCTCACAGCGCCGGAGACACGGGTTCGATCCCGACTACGGGTGCTATCTGTACGGAGTTTGTACGTTCTCCCCGTGACCTGCGTGGGTTTTCTCAGTTTCCTCCCACATTCCAAAGACGTACAGGTTTGTAGGTTAATTGCCTTGGTATGAGTGTAAAATTGTCCCTAGTGTGTGTAGGATAGTGTTACTATGCGGGGATCGCTGGTAGGTGCGGACTCGGTGGGCCGAAGGGCCTGTTTCCACGCTGTATCTCTAAACTAAACTAAAAAAAAATCTTATGGCCTATTGGGATATGTCTGAAAATTCTGACTGACATTGACATAATGAATGAGCATAGATGAGGGGTCATTAATAGTCTAAATAGCCTTGGTTTAGTGATAAAGTGTGGAAACAGGCCCTTCTGCCAACTAAATCTGCACCAAACATTGATCATTCATTCACTAGTTCTATCCTACACACTGGAGACAATTTACAGAAGCCAATTAACCTACAAACCCACATGTCTTTGGAGTGTGGGAGGAAATGGGAGCACCCGTAGAAAACCCACACGGGTCACAGGGAGAACGAGCAAACTCCGTCCAGACAGCACCCATAGTCAGGATCAAACTCGGGTCTGTAAGGCAGCAATTCTGCTGCGGAGCTACTGCACCGTCCTCTTGAGAATTGAACAGAAAGCTCCAACAAGTGCTGATATGCTGGAAACACAAGGAGCTAAAATGTTGGAAATTCTTCAGCCATTTGTATGCGGAAAGCCACAGAGAGCTTGTCATTTTTTCCCCCTTGTACCAGACCTGAACCATAGGAGAGATGTGGTGATTGGTAATGGAAGTACTGTGGGTGGAATGGGCGGATGATTAAATACGGGGGGATCACATCGAAGGATAATGGTGCAAGGCGAAAAAGTGGTAAAGGAAGCTGTAATTCTGGAGAAGGAATATAGAAGAACAGAATATAGACACGAAAAGCTGGAGAAACTCAGCGGCACAGGCAGTATCTCTAGAGAGAAAGAATGGGTGACGTTTCGGTTCGAGACCCTCCTTCAGAACAGAATGCCTTGGTATGCAAGTCCAAGAATGCCAGAAGGCAACAGTGTAGTAGATAAGGTGGTGAAGATGGTGTACGGGGAATAAGCATTCAATAGCAGGGTCATACAATAAAAACAGCCAACATTTATGATGCACTTTGTAATACATTGGTTCGGCCTTATCTAGAGCCCTGTGTTGTTCAGAGTTCTAGTCACCACTCTATAGGAAGTGTACAGAGGAGATTCACTCTGATGGGTATTAAATGTTTCAGTTCCAAGGAGAGACTGTATGGGGATTGGGGTTGGTTTCCTTGGAGCAAAGAAGGCTGCAAGAGGATCTGATAGTTGGGGGGAAGGGGGGGCTGTAGGAAATGTCCCTGTCCCCCACCAATAGAAGGGTCTAATAGAGAGCATATACACAAAATGTTGGAGTAACTCAGTGCATCAGGCAAATCTTCTGTATAAACCAGCACCTGCAGTTTCATCCTGCACATTTGGTCCAATAGAGAGAGTGAGGTCTTGGAGGTTTGGAGATGAGGCAGTGAATAAGGTGTACAGGAGAGATACATTCATTAGCAGGGTCATACAATAAAAGAGCCAGTGTTCATGGTAAACTTTAATACGTTGGTTCGGCAATGAGGATAAACATTTTTTCACCTCGAGGGTGGCTTGAATCTGGAACTGGCTGCCGAAGAGTGTGGTAAAGGCAGGTCCGTTTCAGTCATGTCCAGATGAACATTTGGATTGCCAAGACGTGAAATACCACAGACCAAGACCACATGAATTGATTAGTATGGACGGGTACTTGATGGCCATTGAGCCTGTTTATGTGGAGTTTGATTCTGTGGCTAAACTAAAGGTCCTCTTGTCGCTGCCCTCCGCTCACCAACACGTTTTCCCTGTAATAATCAGTTTTGCTCCTTTCGATGGTGCTGTGATCTGTAATGTTATTTCCGTGTTGCGCAGGTACACGGGTACAACGCCCTCACCGCCCCCTGGTTCACATTATATATCTCCGTCAGAGACCATGTGGAACACATCTGCTTCTTACAACCTGAGCTCAGGACTAACGGTGTCTGGTATGGAACACTCTTTCATCTTTGGCCTTCTAAATATCAGTAAATCTTGTTCTGATCCTCTGCTTTAGTTGTATGCTGTATGCAAGAGCCAAGTGTATTTTATTGTCATCTGTCCCAAAATGGAACAATGAAATTCTTACTTGCAGCAGCACAACAGATATGTAAACATAGTGAAGATAGACACAAAAGTCAAGTCAAGACACTTTTATTTCTATAGCACATTTAAAAAACAACTCTCGTTGACCAAAGTGCTTTACATTGGTGGAGGTACTAACGTTATACAACAGTGGTTCATAGATTAAGTACATACATAAATACATACATATAGCCCTCCCTCAGAGGACGTCAAGAAAGGATTGAGAGTAAAGATGAGTTTTAAGTCTCGACTTAAAAGAGTTGATGGAGGGGGCAGTTCTGATGGGAAGAGGGAGGCTGTTCCACAGTCTGGGAGCTGCAACCGCAAAGGCGCGGTCGCCCCTGAGCTTATGCCTAGACCGCGGGATGTTCAGTAACCCCAAGTCGGCCGATTTAAGGGACCTGGAGGTGGTATGGTGGGTAAGCAGACTATCGATGTAGGTGGGGGCAAGCCCGTTAAGGGCTTTGTAAACATAAAGAAGGATCTTGAAATGTATTGGGAACCGCACAGGGAGCCAGTGGAGAGAGGCCAGAATCGGGGTGATGTGGTCCCTTTTTCGGGTGCCCGTCAGGAGTCTCGCTGCGGCGTTTTGGACCAGTTGCAGGCGGGACATGGAAGATTGGCTGATGCCAGTGTAAAGGGTGTTGCAGTAATCGAGGCGGGAGGAGATAAATGAGTGGATGATCTTTTCGAGGTCATCAAACTAGAGGAATTGTTTTATTTTAGCTATCGTCCGAAGCTGGAAGAAGCTAGGACAAAAAATTGTCCTCTTCACAATGCAGTCAATATCAGAGACCCACACCACTCTCATTCGGGAAGAAGGTACAGGAGCTGTAATACTAACGTCCAGGTTCAGGAGCAGCTTCTTCCCTATAACATCAGGCTATTAAACACTACAACCTCCAAATGGGCTCTGAACTACATAGACTTGGGGGCATTTATTTTTGTCTTTGCACCATCGTTGCTTATTTGTCGGGTGCTTTTTTACACACTATATACACACTGAACTTTGCTTATCATGGTGTTTACAGCGCACTGTTTACAAGCCCACAGAAGGGCTCTGACCCGAAACATCACTCATTCTTTTTCTCCAGAGATGCTGCCCGTCCCGCTGATTTACTCCAACACTTTGTGTCTTTTTTTTGCTGAGTTACTCCAGCACTTTTTTTAGTGTTGGGAACCTTCGGAAGAAGTCCTAACCCAAAATATCACCTATCCATAGATAGACACAAAAAGCTGGAGAAACTCAGCGGGACAGACAGCATCTCTGGAGAGAAAGAATGGGTGGCGTTTCGGGTCGAGACAAGAAGGGTCTCGACCCGAGACATCACCCATTCCTTCTCTACAGAGGTACTGCCTGTCCTGCTCTGTTACTCCAGCTTTTTGTGTCTATCTTCAGTTTAAACCAGCATCTGCAGTTCCATCCTACACATCAACTATCCATGTTCTCCTGAGATGCTGAAGACAGACACAAAATGCTGGAGTAACTCAGCGAGTCAGGCCGCATCTCTGGAGGGAAGGAATGGGTGAAGTTTCGGGTTGGAACCCTTCCTTCGGGATTGTGACACATTCTCCAGAGATGGTACCTGACCCGCTCGGTTACTCCTGCTCTTTGTCTCTTTTTTGTAAACCAGCATCTGCAGTTCCTTGTTTCTAAACTACTTTTGTTACATGTACCTAGACACAATGAGATTGTGTTTTCATACAACTCTGTAAAATCAAACTGTACATGAACACAATCATGCTCTCATACAAGAGTGCCGTTGAATTGTGATTTCGTTTTTTGGCAGACTCTTACCACATTGTCCCACTAAGTTACTGCTGTTATCTATGCACGTGTGTGTGCGCCAAGCATGTAAACAAATTCTCAATCTGCTGGTAACAATCGGATTGCTTATAGAGCACAAACTAAACTTGATTGAGTTTCCTTATCAATTCAGCCATTTAACTTTCTAAAGCACACTAACTGTTATCAAGAGATACAAGGAACCGCAGGTGCTTGTTTGTACAAAAAAAATCAGTGCTGGAGTAACTCAGCGGGCCAGACAGCATCTCTGGAGAACATGGATGGTTAAGGTTTTGGGTCAAGGCCCCTTCTTCAGACAGACTGTTGCAATTAGTTTTCTTCCCTCCACCTTAATCCAATCTCCATTTTCCATACTAAATTGGTATTGACCATCCAATTTTTACAGGTGCGTGCTGCAGAATTGCTGCTGACAAGCTGACCTATCACCAGAATTGCTGCTTTATTTTACATTACTTTTTGACGCTCTCTTCAGCATTTACAACCACGAATTTTCAATGTAGAACACGTCCTTCTCATTGGAATTGCTGGCAGTTTATGGAGGGAGATTAGTTCCATATGACGAAGGCCAAATGAATTTGTGGAAGAATTTTAATGCTGATGTTATTCTAATCGGTTAAACTGTCATTGGTGATGTAGGTAAAAAAATGTGACATTCTGCTTTTCCACTTTTGAAGGAGTCCCAGCAGCTTATGACTTGAGCAATGTGATTGCCAGTGGATCTGCAGTCAGCCACAACAACCTGATTCCATTAGGTAGGTATAAAATAATGCTGTTCAGCAGCTTAGTAAGAAAGTAACAAAGGAACATTGGTAGCCAAGGGTTTGTCAAACTCCAAACCACGATAATCTTCACATCCTCCTCCCTTCCATTGTTAGGGGGCTCTGGTTGTCTTTAAAGAGTATATGCTCCCCCAAAGCTAAGTGCGATTTGTTTAACTATGTATTCATTAATATGGCTGTGATCTTCAGGAACTCGCCCTCTGCCTGGTGGCTTGGTTCACAGGTTGGCAACAATTGTTTGTGTCAGCCACAACCCTTTTGAGGTAATGACACATTTTCTAAATTGGCTGACGGACTAGGAAGTGAGATCCAGTTTTCTACCGTCTGGATACAGAAGATTATCATTTGATTTGGAGTTTGTCTCTCCCCCAAGTGATCGATTAAGAGCCAATTGGTTTTGGTTTTTTACACTTTGGGAAGTCTCTGATGGAGTGTGTAAAAACAACCCGAGTATGATTCACTCTTGCTTCACTCTCACTGTTTTGTGGGATATGTTTTGTGTAGGATGGTGCTGAGAGATGATTTTGTCTGAAGTGTATTGCATTAGATATAATTCCAACACAGTTAATCCCACATCCAGATACCTCTCGTATCTCATCCGGCACCATTTTGTAGTCATCTCCTGACCATAAAAGGATGTATGAAGATGTTGAAGCTGCTGGATACTTCCCAACAGAACTGAGGAAATGGAGGAGGACGAGGAGGAGATAGATTGTGTTGAGTTACTTCCAGAGGGCGAGGGACCTAAATTGCCAATTCTTTGACACTAGCTGGGAGACTGTTGGGCAGGAGATCAGAGGTATCTGGCAAGAATAGCATTCCATTAAAGTGAAGATACAATTATTCCATATCAGCTAAAGATAAATCAACGGTGGGTATATGGTCCAAGCAGCTTTCTTCTAATCCCATTCTATATGAATGAGGTCCAGCTTGATTCCCTTTTCAGTTGTCCCCACCTCACCACGGTGCAATGGTGGCTTGGAGCCATCCCACCACTAACCAGGCAGCTCAGATGTTCTCATGGTCATGGTCTAAGATTACTGCATGAATACTTTATTCTCACATATGACAAGTCGCTGTGAAAATCTTTGCTTGCATACCCAAGGTATGCAATAGTCGCCACATAAAGGCCGTCGACAACGTTACAAAGTATACGAAGTTGGCAGGTGTAACCCAGGGAAACCGACACTAAAGTGTGCGGGTTAAAAATAAATGATAACTTCCTATTCATTGACTCAATAGACAATAGGTGCAGGAGTAGGTCATTTGGCTGATCATCCCCAATCAGTACCCCAATGGTGCCGGACTCGTCACATTAATTCCTGCTGACCAACTCTCAAGCATTACTGATCAAAATGCCTGCATCGTTGTCTTCTGTAATAAAATTACCTCACACCACCACCACCACCCACCCACCCCCCCCCCCAATAATCGTATGCTATTAAATAGTGTTAGCATTTTCACTTAGTTGGGCTATTTCTATAACATTCTTATGAAAGGATAAGAGAAAGAATCTTAAACTATTTTTATTTGGAAGGCTGTATCATGCACTGGGCAGTTACTGGTCATTATTGACGATTAGCTGTGAGGATAGGTATCCACGTTCTTTAGACACTTATCTGATTTGAACAGCTTTGCATTAGCTCGGCATTCTAAACCAAAAATATTGAAGTGGGTAGCACAGCTGGTAGAGCTGCTTCCTCACAGCATCAGAGAGTCGGATTCAGTCCAGACCTCGGGAGCTGTCTGTGTACGGGTTTCCTCTGGGTGCTCAGGTTTCCTCCCACATCGCAAGGACATGCGGGTTTGTAGGTTTATTGCCGCTTTGTAAGTTGCCCCTAATATGTAGGGAGTGGATGCGAAAGCAGGATAATATAGAACTAATGTGAATGGGTGATCGAAAGTCAGTGGGGACTTGGTGGGAAGAAGGAGCTGTTTCCAAGATGTACTTTTCAATCTGTTACAATGAATGAATGGTGAGCAATCCATTAGTTGGTGTCGGAGTTTAGTAGAAATGATTTGTATGCCTTATCGCCTAATGTCTGACAAAAGTCTCCTTCCCAGTTGTTAAATGTTGCTACATTGTTAAATAGTAAATGTGGTTAAATTTTTACTCTTGCTGATCTGACCAGCCTTTACTCTAGATGTTCATGGCTACAAGATTTAATATAATGTTTGAATTCAGCATAACTTCTTGATATCCAACATTTTGCCACTACTGTTCAGCTTGAGGGCCTTGCATTCCATTAATATATTTAAGTGAGAGCTTAAGGGAAAAGAGGGGCTAAATATATGAAATATAAATAACTAATTTGGTGAGTGTTCTGATGGGGAGCAGAGTTTGCTTTCTAACCGTTGGACATGGACAAATTTGGGTGGCCCTGATGAGCCTGGTTTTCCAAGAAGCAGTGAGCACAGCTCTGACTTAGTTTCATGAGAAAATCACTTCTGAAATAGAGATTAGCTACATCCTGTCCCATTTTAACAGATTTGTTGGAACTGCTGATATGGAAAGAGCATTGTGTGGAATTTAGAACTTGGCCCAGTCGCTTTCGGCTCAAACAGTCAATGGAATTGCTTCATCTCGCCCTATCAACGCTTGCTTTTGTTCCTTTCTCCCTTGTGTTTTCCTATGTATGCAGCAATCATTTTTGCCTCAGCTACGCCATGTATTAACATGTTCCACATCTCACCACAGAGGGAAGACATTTCTGCTGAATCATCAGATTTGGTGAATCTTCTCGTTTTTGGCTCTCTGCCCATCAACTAAAGGACATGCATCTTGCTTGTGTCTTTCCTTTGCACCCTTCTCGTAACATTGACCACGTCCAAGTCACCTGGAGAAAAAAATCTCTTGCTTCTTCTGTCTTTCTATATAAACTTAGGCTCTGTCAATTGTGGTATCATCTTGCAAATCCTAAATGTGTAGTTTTTGGATATCTCTCTTCTGCTGCATTGTTTACCTGGTCATGGTTTATTTTTGGCGATTGATGTTTCTTAATCCAATCATTAGTTTATTCAAATTTCTTCTATTTATTGTAATTTATGGTATAATTTCCCATGTCCTTTCTCCCTATTTACCTCTAGTTTTGGGTTCTGTTGTATGGTGTCCACTGCACTTTCTACAGTATTTTTCAATTTGGAAGGAATATTGGCCCAACGTTGATGAGATGGAGTACTTCTATATGCCAGGACCAAACCTAGTGACACCCATGAAAACACACTGCAGGAGCCTGTCAGAATGATTAACATTTTTGTGTAAACATGCCAACCTGGTACCTGCCTGTAAGATTTTTATAATTCTTCCATGCATCAGCATATATTTTCCCAACAAAGAAAGGGAAGGAAACCTTAGAGATCCTAAATCTGCAGATCCCTCCACGTTCTCAAACCAATCTCAATTTTCTTTTCATAGGATCATAGGTCACAGGAGAAGAATTAGGCCATTCGGCCCATCAAATCTCCTCAGCCAGTTGATCATGACTGACCTCTTTCCCTCTCAACCCCATTCTCCTGCCTTCTCCCCATAACCTTTCACAGCCTTTTTTCAGATGTGTATAGTCTCGAGCGTTCTAAACACCAATCTTCCAGGGGTGGCAGAGTGGCACAGGGGTAGAGTTATTGCCTTACAGCGCCAGGGACCTGGGTTTGATCCCAACTACGAATGCTATCCGTACAGAGCTTGCATGTTCTCCTTGTGACCACGTGGTTTTCTCTGGGTGCTCCAGTTTCTTCTCGCATTCCAAAGACCTACTGGTTTGTAGGCTAATTGGCTTTGGTAAAATAGTAAATTGTCCTTAGTGTGTAGGAAAGTGTTGCTGTGCAGGGTAATCACTGGTTACTGTCAACTCTAAAGGGTGCGTGTGTGTGCGCACAAGAGGGAGATGCATTAGAGTTTTGCTTAGCACTATTGCCTCTGGGAAATTAGTAAAATGAGATTCAGTAGTATAGTGGTTCACTAAGCAAAGCTTAGTGGGTCAGGAAGCATCTGTGGAGGCGATGATTAGGTGATGTTTCAGGTCTGGACTCTTCACACTAGGAGTTTACTAGTTGGGCGAGCTGCCAGAATCCCGGTCTTGATCGAGGAACATCAATTCAAATACAACAATAGCACTGGGGAATTAATATAAATCCGGAATTTAAAAAAAGTTTTGCCTCAGTAAAAGAAAGCACAAAGCTACAGGGTTATTATAAAACTGTGTCCGGTCCACTAATGTCCTACAGGAAGGGGAAGCTGCCATCCTTTCCCAGTCTGCCCGCACACCATTTGGGAGCAACCTCGATGCATAATGATGAATGCTGACATTACCAATGCCATCCATGTTTTCTGGACAAATATTAGTCAGGCCATCAGTTTTACAACTAACGCAACCTGAATATGTATGTGTAACCTTTGAACTTGATGGTTCCCTTATTGTACTAGTTAGCATTGGGTCCAGAAATATTCCAGGAAGAACTTCCTACAGCCAGTTATAAGCATATTTGAAGTCACCATCTCATGTTCGCCAGAGATATCGCCTGACCCGCTGAGCTATTCCAGTTTTTTTTCTGTAAATTAGCATCTGCAGTTCCTTGTTTTTTACAGCAAGTTGTCTCTTCCACAGCAGATAACATAATTAAAATAGAAAGCAAAAATGTATAGATGACCTTAAGGTTGCACACAGCATTCCAGTTAAAACTGAAAGTGTAGTGTTGGAAGTCGATGTTTGAACCAGAGCAGTGGCAGATAAAGAGCCAGTTAGACGCTGTCTTGCGGACACTGAGATTCCCTGGAAAGATTCAAGAGATGGGCTGATCCATTGAATTGTGAGAAAATCATAACTTGGCCTCTTAATGCGCAGTTTATTTATGTTGGTTGAGAAGATTTTAATTTGCTATATTAGTGAGCTTTAATTGAAACAAATGGTCAGTATGATGCTTGTTATCCATTTTCTTTCATTGTCTTGTTTGGATGTTATTAATGGTTGAGGGCTTGTCCAAACATGAGCGATGGATGAGGAAAGGAGTGAGAAGCTAACATTTTGACCCCATATCTACTGAGGTGTCAGACTTTGATTTAATCGAGGAAGCGGTTGTCTCATTTGTTTTGTAGGGAAGGTTATTAGTTGTATCAATAGCATAGACTCAGCTCTCCAGTGTGCTTGCCTCAAACCTGACCATCCTGTTCAAGAGGAATTGGGGATGGGCAATAAATGGTACCGTTGCCAGCACCATCCTCGTCCTGTGAGTAATGAATTAATTAAACACCACAGCAAGTTTATCCTTCATTGTTATAACTTTATTCAACATGCAAGAGAATAAATTATCTTTAAAAAATTAAAACAACAAACCTGATTGAAGGTGACGTTCTGTCATCCTCCCACCAAATGTCGAAATAATTTTGAGGTGTGAACCTCGATTGTTTGAATTTGCGGGCACTTACATATATGAAGAAGGATCTCGACCCGAAACGTCACCCATTCCTTCGCTCCATAGATGCTGCCTCACCCGCTGAGTTTCTCCAGCATTTCTGTCTACCCACAAGTTATCCTAAATCACTTCATGAGGTTGGCTTTGAACTTGCCCAGAACTGTCCTTAACAACTTGACAATGCCATAAACTCAGATTACATGTAGCAGAGCATGGTCCAACTTTTTTTTTTTAAGTTGGACCATGATATTTTTTGGTAGTTTTCCTCCAGGTTAGTGTTGTAGTGACTTTGTTGTTACCTGTGCTATTCTTTTTACTCGATGATATTAGTGTGCCTCGCCTTCAGCAGAGAAATAGCTAGTGAAGTGATATCTACAATCAATATTTCAGTTTGAAGGAGAATGTCTTTTTGTTTCTATTGAGATGCAAGCTGTGAATTTAAAGATCAGTTTTGTTTTATCATATCGGTCAATGTAGACTTTTGTCTTTCCTTGGTGTAGTCTCCCCATTCCCCAAACTCCCCAGGACCTTTCTGTTTCTGTAAATTGCGCAAAATTTGGTTCGAATTTTGGTTTTGGGTGCAAGTAAGGTGGCTGAACATTCTGTTGAGGGTTGCTGCCTATTTCCTGTGGATAAATCAGTAGGTTTATATGACGTTATGGGGTAAAATGCTTCTTAAGACTGAGAAAGGAAGGATGCAATAATTGACTTGTCAATTCATGGTCTATGGGTAAATAGTATTTGCACCAGGTGTGATGATACCTCCAATCCAGCAGGGGTGCTACAGTTGGCTTTGAGCATCTTTAGTATCGGGGAGACTACAACTTAGTTGTTCTTTCCTGGATGTTTCCCCCATGAAGATTGTTGGTGGGGGGGCACTGGGGTTAAACTCTGCTGCGATCTTCTCCCTGTTGGGCTTGCACGAAGAAACGTCACTTGGTTAAGTGCCTGGCGGGTCCTTGGCCCGTTCCTCATTACACCTCCAGAAAGAGGAGAGTTGAAACATTTCACATTCTGGTTCGGAAATGAGTCACATTCTGGTTTTCAGTCCTTAGCCCCTTGTGCAAAGATGTCCAAATATTTTCCACCTAGTGTTTCCAGAAAGCTGCAATAAAGTGGAGTTACGATCCAGATGCAGTGTAATTGATGTGCTGCCTTGCTACTGTCAGCTCCTGGGGCATTTTGTTTCTCTTTGAAATTCTGGTTGCAGCATTCCTTTTATTGATGAGCTGTGCATGATGTCAACGATCTGATTTTCATCTGGCTGCTGTGGGCATCTTGGTGCAAAGGATGGCACCAAACATTATTGAACTTTAGTGATGCATTATTGAGGAATGAGCTTTTTTTTTTTTTGCTTTTGTATAGAGTGCTTTTCCCTCCCTTTGTCGTATTTTACTGGAAGGTTTCTCTCCTCCTCTCTTCACAGCCAACACTGGGATAGTGAATCACACTCACTCAAGACTGGGATCCATTATGAGCACAGGATTTATACAGGGTAAAGACATGGCCCTGAACCCCTGTGAGGCTTGACCGGTCGAATGAAACTTGCCAACGGAAACGCAACTGCTTGGCTCCAGGCACCCATAGCAACCTGTAGCCAATCCAGTTCCTTCTGGAATTGGCAGACTGCACCTACGAGCCTGATATGCAATAAAGTGTTGGCTGGTCTGCTTGCTAACGTCCTCTGTGCACGGGGAAAGAACTGAACTTTCAGTTGTGAAAAGGTTAAAGGCACAGTACAACCTGCCACAGATTGGATTGTAACCTCCTGCCCATGAGCTTCAAGCTTGGTGTCCATGTTACTCCCTGCTACACAGTTGAGGAAAAATTATCAATTTGCACCATCCCATTGCTGTAAATTGAGGTGCAAGGCCTCCCGTAGTTCATCCTTTTTTGAATTATTAATCATTTAAAATCTGACGGTTGCAGTCAAAAATTGCTTTTGTGCAGCTGTCCACGGCTTGGGAGGGAGAACTCCAGGCTAGTGTTCGTGTTGACGTGACCTTCTCCACCGAGGCTGTGTGCACCAAGGCTGCGGTCAAGCTGTTACTTTCTGCCTCACAACGTAGATTGTTCCGGAAACTTGTCTTGGCAGCCATCTATGCAGCTCTCCAGTGAAGCACAACACACTGTTGGTTGAACTGCCATTTTGCTGGAGCCCCATATGTTCCTCCACCCAGTCAGACCACGTTTCCCAGGTCTTGGTCAGTCACGCTGATTGAAACTTGGGAATTTATTCTGATTGCATGATGGCCTTTGTTATTCCTTTGCTGTTGAACTTTGTCAGATTAGTAACCTTTTGCCGTTTAATTTAATCATAACCCACAAGTATTGTAAATTCACTGAAGTTCACTGAATGGGGATGAAGCGAGTTGTCTTCTCTGGCGTTGTTCACACCAGAGTAGAAGTCAGCTCCTCTTTGGGGCTGATGGTTCCCTGGTATAATTTTAGCATTTGCACTTTGTCTTTCTGAAATTTGAGTTGATCTCCCTGTGCAAGTTGAATCAGTCTGTTTATTTATCCTCTTTTTCTTTTAGTTCCTTGCTCTCCCTCAACCCTCGCCCTCCCATCTTTCCTCCCCTCAATCCTTCTCCAATCTTTTTTCTCCTCTATCTTTCCTCCCCCTCGATTCTTTTCTCCCTCATCTCTCCGCTCCCCAATCTTTCCCCTCCTCAATTCTACCTATCATCGCCTTCCCCAATCCTTCCTCTCCCCACCTTCTCTCCCTCGATCCTTTCCCTCTCACATCTTCTCCCCCTCAATCCTTTCTCTCTAGCCTCTCTCCTCGATCCTCTCCACCCCCATCTTTCCTCTTCCTTCCCCATCATTCCTTTCCCTCAATACTCCCTTCCTTGTCCTGTTCTTCTCTCCCCCTCCCCCCCCCCTTCTCTCAACCCTCTCCTTTATCTCTACATGCAAACCAGCTCTCCAGCATACAGTTATGGTTCCAATGCTCACGGGGATCCCCATTTGTGTAGAATTTGTATTTTAAGCTATTTAATTTGGTTAAAACTTTGTTCCAATAATGGGCTGCTCACTGCCTCCCATTTGCTTACAAAATGCATGCCAATGTCAAAGTGCCTGTATGGTCTGTGCAGTTGCGTCTTTTCTCCCTGTTTTTTGACTCCACTGTTACAGTATTGGCTTTCCCAAAGAGGACAAAGTGACCTTGTTGGAACCTTGGCTGTAAGGCTGGCTGTTTAATGACTTTGATGGGATGTTTTGTTCTCCACATGGCTCATCGTTTTAGGAATTCCATTGGCAGCAGGCTGCTACAAGTGCCTGGAGCTGGATTTCTGTCAGTAAGGTTCATAGCATGCTGGTAACTATGAAGTGTTGATTAAAGGCCCTGTGTCTTCTCATAGCTCACGATGGGTGCATGTGTTGCTATTTAAAAATTAAAACTCAGCTTCCCATAGCGACAGCGAACAAAGGGGATTAATGTCTCATAAATTTATAATCCCCCAAACAATCTATTATGTGTATTATTTTACATAAAACAAAATGACATGGGTCTTTAATGGACAATTCTTTGATTTTGGCTTAGAAAATCATCTCAATGTGGGGGAATTTTTTTTATTTTTTTATTTTAATAAATGTGTAGCATTGCTTGCCATATCAATACCTGGGCCATGCAATGGCATAGTGAGAATGAGGAGAGTCTATTAAACTCATCCCCACAAAATTTGTCCTCAACTAGGATAAACTCATAAGACTTGAGTTTTTCGAGCTTTCAAGCAACATGAGATTCGGTGTTGGAAGTTGTCCACTCCCTGCCCCCCCTTCGATGTTGAGAATGAGTCATAACCTTCCCTTCCCATTCCAAAATCACACCAAATACACCAGGAACAATTGGCAGTGGTCTAACAGAACAATTGTATGGCACAACAATCAGATCTTAACATGTCTACATGGGCTTGCTTTCAGGCCATGCACAAATCACTCCATCTAGGTGATGTTAAAACCATTTTTAAAAACTGCACTGGTTATAAGTCCTGAAATTGCACTGCCCCGACCTCTCCGCTAAAGGTAGCTTATTACAAACGCATCACTGTGTGTGGTCACTGCAAGTGGATGCCGAAACAAAACAGCAAAATAGCCCCGTCACCTCAGTGCTTGAGAGCTGGAGCAGCATCCCCCAGCATCAGGATAGGGATGAAAGTTCATATTGTGTGATATTGTTAAGAGAAATATACTTTTTTTAAAAATATTCATACGAGTCAACTTTCTCCTGGCTCCACTTAGGCCTTGCTGATTCTCACAGGGAAGTGTAGCTAGATCAGCTCGTGACTGAATTGGCTCTGTGTAAAGCCCCATGGTCCCTTGTGAGATTTCTTCTTCATTAAAGCCAAACCTTGGCCCAAACTGGTTTTGGAGGACGGGGGGTTAGAACAGTTGAATTTAACACTATTGGAAGAGGATCGTTCTCTCAGCTTGGTCGGAGATATCACATCTTGCCTTAATTCTTTGAGGAGCACTATGCATCAGGAACTAATTTTCCAGCTAAACTAAATTGTGAGGTGTATTCAGGGAGGTCATCCACACAATACTTTGCACATCACTTTTTTTGTTTCTTAAAATTTTAGAAAGACACTTATGGCTGATTCCATTGTTTCTTTGGCTTATGTACATTTTGCACAGTGTACTGCTTTGGTATCTAATATCCATTATTTGACTAGCCAGCATCCAAAGCCTGTAGTAAAGTTACAGTGAGCTTGCCTTCAGCAAAAGCAACACAGTTGTTCAGTGTTTCATAGTTTGAACTTTTTTATTAACAAATGAGCATTCCCATAATGTCTGATTGGGTGCATCTGACTTTTTTTTATTGCCCAGTGATAACCTCGATACAGCTGTCTACTTCATACCGTTGCTTGTAACTAACTGCTTAAAAAGTTTTTTTTTTTTTACTGCATG
The DNA here is from genome assembly GCA_038087875.1 of Malacoraja senta. Taxonomy (NCBI): domain Eukaryota; kingdom Metazoa; phylum Chordata; class Chondrichthyes; order Rajiformes; family Rajidae; genus Malacoraja; species Malacoraja senta. The sequence goes on from CM075992.1 coordinate 6,713,792, forward strand.
CAGTTTGCTTATTTCGGTCATGCTTTGTTTAAAAGCAAGGAGGCTTGGCTACTACTGTGGGCTGTGAGGAGGGTATGGTGAGAAATGGCCATTGTAACTGAAGTGCACAAGTTGCGTCACATAGAACAGCGCTAGTGATGTCCAACCTTCCTGTAAATAACTATCCTGTAGGCAGAGTAGGTCAGCCTGAGGAATTGACCTTTGCCCACAGACTGCCCTTCAAGAGAAATATGGAAGTGCCCCTTTTCTCCCACCCCCAGGTTATCTACAATCTAGTTTTGCTGATGAGGGGTGCTTGCTTTCACCTGGATGGGAGCAAATTTATATTGAATGAAAATGAGCGAATACAGGCAGGATTAAGCCTCGTTACTGCAGAGAATAGGGTAGCGAATATATACTTTAACTTTCCTCATCATCCCGTCTCTTCACAGTGTGACCTGAATTCTCAGTCTTTGCGGCTAATTCCTTCAATATAAGTGGCATGGTCTGTTTAGTGGGTGGGGGGAGGGGTTGCAGACACCAGCTTAGAGATCGGGCAGCCTGACTGAGACACCAGCTATGTACCTGGATTGGCAACTGGTGCAAGAATGTGCTTTGGAAGTAGGAGAGGATGTGTTGTACTGGAAGGGATTGAGTTGCCATTTTTTTTTTAATGTTTTTCTTTTACCTGAAAGACTTGCCGTTTAAGGCTGTTTGTTATTGTGTTATGTTTTCCTAGGCTCATCGAGCGGTGGACCGGGTGGAGTTATTGCCAGCAGCAGTCACTATTCGATCAACAATCAGTTCACCATGGGCGGCCCTGCCATCTCAATGGCCTCTCCGATGTCCATAAGCACCAACACAATGCACTATGGCAGCTAAGAGTTCACAACACCACCTCTGACCTTTAGAACTGATACTTTCAAGAGGAATTAAAAAAAAAAAATCCAGATTCAGTTCCCTCCAAAAAAAAAAGTCTATGAATTGTCCAAATTCATCGTCCCATGGATTTAGCTAAGCCTGAGATGGGGGAAGTAGGTGTGTGCGTGAGGGATGGGTAGGGAAGGTGTCTTTTTTTCTTGTTTTTTGCCATGGAGATACAATAATGCTTTGATACCAGACTTGTAAAGTTTTATACACTTAAAATAAACAAGAAGGGGGGGTGGATGAAACAATGATTGCTGTCTGATCCTGCAATTGGTTTGTAGTCAGTAGATTTCCTTGCTAGTCTGTCTTCTAGAAATCCTGTCATAAGTGTTAATGCACCTTCCACTACAGATTTATCAGGCTAATGGAGCCAGTGGTTTATGGAGGGTTTTTCTTCTCCAGTGTGCCCCAACCTCACCTCCCCTCACTCCCTCCATTACCGCTAACCTCAAATAAATCACTCCGCAATTTCAATTGGCATTTTTAAAACTCTAAATTGGCTTTGGGCATGAGCAGGCTGACTATCAAATGTATTTGATATTTGGACATGGTTTCATTTAAACCATTTGGTGTGTTTTAAAAGTTTAAGCACCAGCAGGCAGGTGGAAATATTTCCCTGACTGAAACGTGTAATGAAAGAGAAGCTTTAAGCTTGTTTTGTGAAGGACAGTTTTGCAGATTTGGTGTTGGCTATAGTAAAGGAGGAGGAATTGGATTATATATATATTTTTGGTGTTGAATTCTCCGTTCCTTTATACCTGTCTGGTTTGCCTCTTTGTCTGCCTGCCCTGTTTCTTCGTTTTGACAGTTTTTGCAGGATCACCTCAAAGCTCAGCAACGTAATGGCCGGCATCGTGCGCGGCACTGGGAGCGGCAAATAACCCTGCGGAGGGGCGAATCTGGCGCTCGGCGTTGCCGGGACGGACCTTGAGCAATCCACCTCGTCACGGAATCCAACCCAAATGTGATTCCTTAACGCTTTGCATGCAGACATTTACACTGAAGAATGACCGAGGCTCTTGCGCTGCATCCTCGCCTGGCTGTTTTCAACAGTTCCGCTTCTCAGTGCTACATGTCTGCCGATATCTTGAACGTGATTTGTTCTTGGGTTCAAACTACATGCAATGGTAGGTTGAGGGCACTGTTCAGGTGCCATTGCTATTGGTGCCATACATACAGGACTTAAAAACGGGTCTGGCTGCTTTGGCAGCAACTTGTGTGGGTATATATGTTGGAATTTGTTTCTTCGTACCTTTAAAGGGATGCTGCTGAATTGGGTTCTAGGTGTTCTCCAGCAGTGCGACACCACAGTTAGGGTACAGGATTTTGTGCTCCACACTCCAGATTAATTCATTCTACTTGCCTACACGTTTGCCTCTGATTAACTTCCAAACCTCGAGATTGATGGGAATGAAACTTTGCTTTTCTATCAGATGGAGAGGAAACGGGGCTGTTTTTCCAGCATCTTCTGATTGTAACTTGCAGCAATGTCTGTATATTTCTATTGAAATAGTTGTATAATTGCTGGCAGCAATCTCTGATAGAAGAATTTATTTAATCTCTGCAGACTATAAATTCTCGATGTCTTGTCATACAAGGCATTTTACTTTTTTTGAGGAAAGGATTCAAAGCCTCCTGGCTCCTTTCCTTTCCAAAATCTTGTGCCCTGACTAAGTTCTTTGGCTGCCTTTATTTTTCATGTTGTCTTTAATGCTTTTGCCGTATGCAAACTAAATCAGCAGCCATTGCAGTGCCAGGGACGGAGGGGAACCAGCCCTGATTTCCCTGCGCAAGCTGATAAAATAGTTCTCTGCACACCGATTTTCTATTTGATACACCGTGACCTAAAACGTTGAGGATCAGGATAGAGTTGTTATGAAGGGGTCGGCTACAGTTTAGTGATGTGTGAGACTGCGTGTTTGTGTGTGCGAGAGAGAACTTGAACCTCTGCAATAAAATCTTACGTCGCCTCTTTTGCATGATGCTTCAGTGCAAGGATTGAATTTAACTGGGAGGTGCTCCTTCACCTGCCTTCCCGGTATGGATCTGATAGATGAGTTGACTAACAAGAGCCCTCCACCAATACATGGCAGTGTGAGTTTACTTGTGTGGCGGCAGCTGAGTCTTGCAGGAAGCATTGGCAAACTGAGATCTGTTTTTACCGAGTATCTGCAGTTCCCAGAGACCTTTAGAGATTCGAGTTGTATTCTATCCAGTTGAACTTCTGACTACTAGCGGGGGTGAGTGGTTAAATTCACCTGTATGCAGTGGTTGTCATGTGGGGAAGTACACCAGGATATTACTGGGACTAACGTCCAACAAGTATCTTGTTCCTGTAGATGTCCGCAGATCTCTGTAATGAGCCCCAGGTTTTTTTAGACAAACTTTTTTTTTTTAATGTGCATCCGTGCTTGCAAATTATGGGACCCCTGCATCTTACAATAACCACTGTGAAAGAAAATAAAAGGAGACAAAATGCCTGAGTAACTCAGCAGGTCAGACAGCATTTCTGGAAAACATGGATAGGTGATGTTCAAAGGGTCCTGACCCAAAATGTCTCCTGTCCATGTTCTCCAGAGATGCTGCCTGTGAGTCTCTTTTTTGGTAAGCAGTTCCTTGTTTCTACAACCACTTTGGACAAAATTAACAATAGAAACAAGGATAGACACAAAAAGCTGGAGTAACTCAGCCGGGCAGGCAACATCTCTGGAGAGAAGGAATGGGTGACGTTTCGGGTCCAGACCCTTCAGAGTAGAAACGAGGAGTCCATGATCCCTGACTATTGTACAATCTTCAAATGCAACATGTTCCTTCCATATCTGGGATGGAATAGAAAGTCTGTTCTCTCGTTTCCATCTCGCTGCACACAATCCCATGTCTTCCCTTTTGAAAGAGTGGCATGTTGCCAACTATTTATATTGAAGGGTGACGAGGAAGCTGTTTTAAACGAGATGAACCCTCTAATTTACTTCACTGTTGTCCTTTAGTCCTATCAAGTGTGGCACTCCTGTCTTTGCAATGGTCGCCCGCAACTGACTAGTTCAGGGTACTTTGTCGTCCCCATTAGGTCAAAGCAGCATCGGGGGCCTTTCTGCCCATTAAGCCTCTGCCAGCATGCAGAGCAATGGCATCAATCCTATTTCTCTGTGACCCATTGCTTTTCACATGCCCATTAACTCTCCTGATTCTCCTGCACCCCCAGCCGATCTCCGAGAGGGAACACTTGGGGGAAGCCCACATGCCCAGGGAGGGAGAACATGCAAACTCTACTCGGACAGCACTGTGCTCGAGGTCAACAGCAACACTAACTGCGTCACCACTCTGTTCTCTCAATCAATTTGGATGTGTCCATTTGCACTTCTTGCCATGTTTGTTTAACTTTTCCAACACTATTACTCGCTTTAGTATCATCCTCCACCCAATCTGCCTCCTCCACTTGCCCTGTTTCTCCCTCACATCAAAAGAAGACATGCAGCTGACCTAGTCAATGCTAGTGTGTAGGAAGGAACTGCAGATACTGGTTATACGCCGAAGACAGTAACTCAGCGGGATATAGGCAGCAGGACGGGTCTAAAGGTCTCGACCAGAAACGTCACCCATTCTTTCTTAAGAGATACTGCCTTTCCCACTGAGTTTCCGCAGTGTGTGTTGCCATCTTCTAATGAATACTAGTCTAGACACGAATCATAGTTCATGCCCACAGATCTGATGAGCGAGAACTAGCTCAAGTTTTTATGGCTGTGGGGTTTGTTTTTTTATGATACTACTCTTCAATTCCCTATTATTTACAGCATTATCCTGAGATTTCACTTTTGGTTAAATCCCCCCCATTTGTTCTTGTGGCTGAGACTCCGTTCTGCACAGGCTTGGGGCGACTCCATGCTGAATATTTTCCCCCCCATAGATCGCGATTCGCCCAGTATTGTTCCTTGGGATGTGCCATGGAACGGGATAATTTCCCTGAACATCAGGCAGCATTTAGGGCAGCAGGTAGAGCTGCTGTCTCAGCGCCAAAGACCCGGGTTCAATCCTGAGCTCAGGTGCTTCTGTGTGGAGTTTGCACCGTCTCCCTGTGACTGCGTGGGTTTCCTCCAGGTGCACTCACATCCCACGGTTTGGGTCTCTGTTAATTGCCCCTGGTGTGTGGAGATCGGATGTGAAAGTGGGATAACGTAGAAGTAGTGTGATCAATGGTGGACTGAAGGGCTGAAGGGCTACAAACTTTCCATGTTTTCTCTTTTAATTACTTGAGATGGCCGACTGAGAATTGTCTGGCTTTCTGAGTTTAGGTCGGTGGGGAGGGAGAAAATGCGTTTCTGTTCGGACACATCTGCAAGCTGGTTATTAACGTCTGCAAGGACTCGCAATAATCTGCTCAATAAATGTTAAATACGTCTGCACTTGTTGTGGAAACGCGTGGGATGTGTGGGGCACGAGTGAGTTGTTGACTGTGCACAGCCGAGGGAACCAGTGCCACGTGGCTGGGTTTATTGGAGAAACAGATCTGCCGAGTGTTGGTGCAGCCGGCATCTCTCGCAGGGGTGCAAACACTTGCGCCAGTAATCCTCCGTCAGTGTGATCTGCTACAGAGTACTCTAGAGCAGGCATGACTTCAACTTTAGCCTCATCCTCCTCAAATAGGCAGCTTTTGTAGAATATTTCTACAGTAAAAAGGATTTTAAAAAATAATAGAATGGGTAAGGTTTAATGTGATAAATTATCACAGTGGCTGACAGCAAGGAGAATTGATCCATGATTAGCTGGGCAGGCAGCACAGTGTATCTGGTGAAACCTGAATGGAACAGTTCAGGGTTGCGAATGTGGATCCCATTTGAAAGTTATTCTTGTGTTAGTAGCCCTTTTTTTTTTAGTAGTCCTTGTACTAGGGTTGCGGGTACATGAGGTGTGAACAAATATTGTGAGGGTCTTCACTCGCCTGGTGAACTAGGCTTAAGTGAGAGACCTTGTAAAAGTCTCCCCTGCACAATTGGTACAATGCATTGGGTGGAATTAGTCTCCATTTTGTTCGATCTTAAAACCTCTTACTTTACAAATGCGAGTCGATGTTGACCCTGAACTATCTTCTGGTTAATCCATTTACAGCTATCCTGATCCAACAACCCTTGCTAGAGGATTTAACATATTGTAGTTCAGTGTTTTAGCACAATTTAGAAATGTTTGTGTAGAATGAGTAGATCTTTGTTCATCTGTGTTGTGTGTAGATTTTATTACAGCAACATGAGATTGTTAGACTGTTAGAAAATCATAATCCTGTAATACATGAATTATCAAATAAAACACTAATATTACATGCTTTGTGACTTGACTTTGCCTCTCTGCTGCCGGCTCTGTTTGGAAGAATGGTCTTAGATGTGGGGTCTTCCGCTGTTGATGTCTTGCTTTGAACGAAGATCTTTTTCTCTACTTTGCAATACCTTGGTGACATTGGAAGAGCCATGCAGAGGTGACATTTAAAATATTACCTGGCTCATGGGAACTTCTGAATATCCTGGTGGGAAGATCTGCTCAAACTACTGGGTGGGGGTATTTAAACTGGTCTGGCAGCAGGATGGGATCCAAAGCAGTACTGAAGCAGATACTGAAGTTAAAGAGCAAGTTCAGTGAAAAGGACTGGCAGGAACACAGCACAGTGTAAGGAGGGGCCTTCTGGATGAACTGCATTTACTTTGATGCAGGAGATCTCTCGGGCAAGGTCGATGAACTCTGGCCTTGGATATGTAGATGGGATATTATCGCTATTACAGAAACATGAGTTGCCAGTCCTGTCCCTTGGCCAATGCTCTGGGGTATAAATGCTGCAGGAGAGAGAATGCTGGAGGAGTGGGAATTTGTTTTAATTGGAGAGAACACAGGGATACTTTGAAATTCTCATCCTAGGCAATCATCCAGTGAAGCCAAATGGGCAGAACTGAGAAATAAGGGGATGATAATGTTGATGGGATTGTACCATACCCCCATAACCACCACCCCAATGCCCCTGATAGTGAGCGGGAGTGAGAGGAACAAACGTGTAGGGAAATCACAGGTAGCTCCAAAGATAATAGGGTTGTAATAGTAGTGGGATTTTATCTTTCCAAATATTGACTAGGACTGCCATAGTCAAGTCAATGTTATTTCTATAGCACATTTAAAAAAACAACTCTCGTTGACCAAAGTGCTTTACATCAGTGCAGGTACTAACGTTCTACAAACAGAGGTACAAAGATCTAACAATACATACATTAAATACATACATACAGCACTCCCTCAGAGGACCTCAAGAAACGCTTGTGAGTAAAAATATGTTTTAAGTGGACTTAAAAGAGTTGATGGAGGGGGCAGTTCTGATGGGAAGAGGGATGCTGTTCCATAGTCTAGGTGCTGCAACCGCAAAAGCGCGGTCGCCTCTGAGCTTATGCCTGGACCGAGGGATGGTTAGTAATCCCAAGTCGGCCGACCTGAGGGACCTGGAGGTGGAATGGTGGGTTAGCAGATTTTTGATGTAGGTGGGGGCAAGCCCGTTAAGGGCTTTGTATACATAAAGAAGGAGCTTGAAATTGATTCTGAACCGCACTGGGAGCCAGTGGAGAGAGGCCAGAATCAGGGTGATGTGGTCCCTTTTTCGGGTGCCCGTCGGAAGTCTACAATAAGTACTACAATAAGGTGGAATATGTGTGCACAGGAATATTTTCTCAATATATAGGTGGTCCTACTAGCGAAGAGCAAATCTACCTCTTGGGAAATAAGGCAGGACAGATGCCTGATGTGTTGGTGGGGGAGAATTTTGACACCAGTGACTATAATTTATTAATTGTGATGGGAAAATATAAAACTGGTCATAAAACATAGAATTGTACAGGGCAGAGAGGATGTTCGGTCCACAATGTCTGTTGAACATGATACCAAATTAAACTAATATCTGCACATGATCCATTTTACTACATACCCATGTTACTGCATACCCAGGCTCTAAAAGCCTCTTAAACACCTTCATATCTACCTCCACCACCACCCCTGGAAGAGTGAAACTTGTCAGGTCGCACCCTATGATGCTCCAGAGAATTTGTTCAACCTCTCCTTTTAGCTAATAGCCTCTCATTGTGACATCCTGCTTGGAAATTGAGGACAGAACTGATGAAAGTTTATAAAATTGTGAGACGAATTGATAGGGTGGACAGTAAGAGCCTTTCTCTGAGAATGGAAGAGATCAGAGGCCATAGCTTTATGGTGAGTTCATAAATTACTTACTGCCTATTGTGCCTCCTGGCATGTAGAGCATATTTGCTGTTTCCATAACATATTTGTTTTACGAGACAGCACAGAGTTGTTAGCCCTGTGTTCAACCTCCAACCTGGAGGACCAGTGGATCGCTCTTTGTCTCGCCTCTACCCTTCGACCTGTCCAGCATGAGAGATGCTAACAGGAGACGAATCTCCCGCTGGCATAGCTCTAGGGGTCACTGAAACACACAAGCTCCCCGACCACGACAAGGTTGCAATCCAACGGGGAGGAGTTCATAAATTATAGGAGTAGAATTAGGTCATTCGGCCCATCGAGTCCACTCTGCCATTAAATAATGGCTGATCTCTGAAAACCATTTTCCTGCTTTCTCCCCATAACCCTTGACACCCATTGTGCTGCCAGGGATCATGGTGGAGGCAGATATGATAGAAACATAGAAAATAGGTGCAGGAGTAGGCCATTCGGTCCATTGAGCCTGCACCGCCATTCAATATGATCATGGCTGATCATATTGGTGTTTAAAAGGCTTATACATAAAGGAATATGGAGTGATATGGATCATGTGCAAGCAGAGATTAATTTAACTTAGCATCATGTTCAGCACGGGCATTGTGGGCCGAAGGGCCTGATGCTCATAGAAAGTGCCCGGGGATCCTAGGAACAGAATTAGGCCATTCGGCCCATCAAGTCTACCCCGCCATTCAATCATGGCTGATCTATCCCCATTCTCCTGCCTTCTCCCCATAACCCCCGACACCAGGGCTAATGAGAAGCCATCACTGGAGTAACAGCGGCTCAGGCAGCATCTGCAGACTGGTTCCTTGGTTTCTTGGTCCTCCAAAATATTCCAAATGGAATTTAAACTGGAGGTGGTGGAGGGAGGACTTAAGTCAGAAAGGGTTTTTGGGAAGAAAGAGCGACCTTAAATTTAGTTGCATCTGGTTGGGTAACTATGGTAGGATGAAGATTATTCCATGCTTTCCATCCCAAAGATCCATCCTACACGAGGTAATTATTGTCCGCCGACATTAAAGACCCAGTGAGGAGGCCGGGCACCTGGTGCTGCGGGCGGTGCGACCGACTCGTGGTCCCCAGGCGGGGTTGCGGGCGGAACGTTTCTCCGAGCCGCGGGTTCCGCCCGGACCGCCAAGAAGGAAGCGGCGGAAGCTCCCGGCTCCAACATGGCGGCCGTGTGGAGGCGGCTGACGGAAGCGGCGGCGGCGGCGGCACCGGGCCGGCCCGGACACTGGGCGCGTTTCACGGCGACGGCGACGGCGGCAGCGACGGCGACTCGGCCCGAGCTCCGGGCGCGGCTCCGCGACAGCAGAGTTGGTGAGAGGCCGCGGCCGGGGGGGCCAATCAGTCCCGGGATTCTCCCCCCCCTCACGTGACCACGCCCGGCGCTGACCCCTGACCCTCCCCCGTCACGTGGCGGGCGGGAAGGCGGCGCTTCGGCCCATCCAGCCCCTGCTCTCACTCCATTGCATTGTCCCCACGTTCCCGTCCATCCACTCCCTACACACACACTGGGGACAATTTGCAATTATACTGAAGCGAATTAACCTACAAACCTGTACGTCTTAGGATAGCAATGTTACAACATTTTGAGATTTAAAAAATTAAGTCTGCAATGTATCCCATCAGATAAAGCATAAAAAGAAGTTTAATTTGACACCTAATTCACTTTCATATCTCCAGTATTAAAAAAGTTATGGCCATTTTCATACTCGGAAATTAGCATCTTGTTCCCTATTGCTTTTCCATTGACTTAACACAAAAGCTGTGATCAAGGACAGTCAAAAGCCCATAACTTTCTTAAAAATTAAGATAACTGAAAGAAATTTTCAGTTATTATAGATGGAAGCATTCTGAAACAAATATGAAACAATCTTACTTAGAAGACATGAAAGTAAAGCATATAATTAGTTAGTTACCTAATTGTAGCTAATTACAAAATTCAATTACTAGATCTAAACATCTATCAATTTCTTAAGAATAAATTAACACTTTTAAATAGCCTAAGTGTCCAAATAACATTCACACAATAATTCACAATATAACATAATTTTTAAATCTCATTTTCATGAATTTACAGGCCAAATGGAAGGAATTGAATGTTTAATACCTGTAAATAAATGGGCATTTAAATCATCTTGTAAGTGAGGATTTCTGGAACGTGATCTTTTGGAACGTTCGTTTGCGGTGAATTTAACCCCGTATTGGCATGAAAAATACTGCCGTTAGTTCGGGGAATAAAATCACCGTGTCGCATGAAAAAATGTGAATTAAAGGCTTCTTAAGAAGCACTTTTATACATTTAAAGAAACCACTTTCGTTTACCTGTCCCGTGTGTGAAATCCGTCCCCGTTATCGGCGTTGACGCTTCAGGAGCTGCTTTTAAAATTACTCTAGCGCTGACATTGACGATTTAATAAAAATTAAAAATTCACAAAACGCCGCTAGGAACGATTTGTCAGCCAACGCTTGTACTCCAACGAAATATAATTCAGGACAAGGGAGGAGAAACCGCGTTTTAACCCCGCCCCCCCCTCCTTAAAGGCGCCAAAATCACGCACACGGCCAGTGGCAGAATTACAGCGCGACTGAAGGTAAGTTTTGTAACATACCTACTTAGGAGTGTGGGAGGAAACTGGAGCACCCGGAGAAAACCCACGCGGTCCCAGGGAGACTCCGTACAGACAGCACCTGTAGTCAGGATTGAACCTGGGTCCCTGGCGCTGTGAGGCAGCAACTCTACCGATGTGCCGCTTGTAGAGCTGTTTGTGATATGAACAAATGATCTGGATGAAAAATGTGTAGGAAGGAACTGCAGATGCTGGTTTACACTGAAGATAGACAAAATATGCTGGTGTAACTCGGCGGGACAGGCAGCATCTCTGGAGAGAAGAAATAGGTAACGGGGAAGTTAGGTCTCGACCCAAAACGTCACCTATTCCTTTTCTCCAGAGATGCTGCCTGACCAGCTGAGTTACTCCAGCGTCTTGTGTCTATCTTTGGACGATAATGTAGATGGCTTGTTAGTAAGATATAAAATTTGGTGGAGTTGCAGACCGACTGTGTTTAGGATGCAAATCAAAGTGCCCGTGGGGGTGGGATTTTCATAGATACAGTGTGGAAACAGGCCCTTTGGTCCAACTTGCCCACAACGGCCAACATGCCTCATGTAAACTGGTCACACCTGCCTGCCTTGGTCATATCTCTCTAAACCTGTCCTTTCCATGTACCTTTCTAAATGTTTCTTGAACATTGCGATAGTACCTGCCTCAACTACCTCCCGCAGCTCGTTTCATACACCCACCACCCTTTGTACGGTTTTACCCCTCAGGTTCCCATTAAATCTTTACCCCCCCCCCCCCCCTCACCTTAAACCCATGTTCTCTGTTTCTCAGTTCCTCTACTCTGGGGAATAGACTGTGCAGTTACCCCATCTATTCCTCTCATGATTTTGTACACCTCCAAGATCACCCTTCATCCCCCTAAATTTCTAAACGGAATTTGATGAGAAATTAGCAAAACTCAAGGTGCTTTCAGAACTCGGGGTCAGGCAGCATCTGGAGGGAATAGACAGACTGGAAGTTGGGTCCCAACCCAAAACATTGTCTGTCTTTTCCTTCCAAACATGCTGTCTGACCTGCTGAGTTCCTCCAGCACTTTGTCTTTAGCTCAAGATTCCAGCACCTGCAGTTCCTTGTGCCTGGATGGGTATATAATTGGGAGGGCTGTGTGGGTGGAGTGGATTGCTGTGCTAGCAGTAGGACATTCTCGATGGGCTGAATGTCTGCCTACTGTGCATATTGACTCTGAATCATTGGGACAAAGTGTGGTTTTCATACGTTACTTCATGCTCCTGCAGGTGCGTGGATGCGGAGTCTGGTTGCTGATTATCGAGAGGCGTGTAAAGAGATCGTAGTGGGGGCAAGGGATAATCCGTGGAAGGCATCCCTTTACTGCCTCCTGCTGGGGGGGCTACCACCTGCGCCTACTACAACCCCTCCGAAAAATCCTTCCAGGAGTCTCTGTTGGAGTCCTCCAACCAGCTTCTGGTGCTGTCACCCTTGGTCCGTAGTTGCCACGCAGACCGGCACATCCAGAAGCTGGTGACAATTAAAACCCAGGGCCGTCTCCGGCATGTGAGTTTGGGTGTCTTCTCCCTGGTGTACACGGCCCCCTACGACCCGGACACCAGCATCTACGGCGCGCATTGCGAGTACCTGAGGCCAAGATGGTCGGACTTTCCAGACCGGGTTTTAGACCTGGGCTTCCTCGGCAAATGGTGGGTGCTCGTCTCCAAGATGAAAGACTGGGACATCAATGACGACGAGTTTGCCCACCTCCCTGCTGAGCTGCGGACCGTCACACCACAGAACCTCCACTCGGCTGAGAACGAGAGACTGTTTGAATTAAAGTTCCAGCCTATCATTCTCCGCGAGGAGGACATGCAGGAGGGGGAAGGAAGCTGACGGGCACTGCTCACTGCCATACCACGCCACGAAGAATACAACTCAACACCTCTAATATAGACCAGGACAATGCAGAAACAGGCCTTTCAGCCCAATGTGTCTGTGCCAACCATGATGCCACTCTAATTAATCCAGGTTCCTGCATGTGGAGTGTGTCTCTCTATTCCAGCCTGTGCATGTGTCTGTCGAAATGTTGTTGCCCACTTCCTCTCAACCCATTCTTGGTTGGTTAAACTTGGCACTGCTATAAATGGTTTAAAAATAAACAGTTCTATAATTAAGACATCATGCCGTGATGTTTAGTTTTAGTTTAGTTTCGTTTATTTTAGAGATACAGCGCAGAAACAGGCCCTTCGGCTCACCGAGTCTGCACCAACCAGTAATCCCAGCACAGATGGCGCAATAGGCTAAGTGTTCGGCTGGCAACCGGAAGGTAGCCGGTTCGAATCCCGCTTGGAGTGCATACTGTCGTTGTGTCCTTGGGCAAGACACTTCACCCACCTTTGCCTGCGTGTGAATGTGTGTGAATGATTGGTGGTGGTCGGAGGGGCCGTAGGCGCAGATTAGCAGCCACGCTTCCGTCAGTCTGCCCCAGGGCAGCTGTGGCTACAGAAGTAGCTCACCACCACCGAGTGTGACTGAGGAGTGAATGAATAATGCGATGTAAAGCGCCTTGAGTATTAGAAAGGCGCTATATAAATCCCATCCATTATTATTATTATTATCCTACACACACTAGGGGGTGGGAGATTGCAACCTTAACTTGGTCCACTCTGTTTCAACGAATGCAATCAACCCGACGTGCACAAACAAGATCACACAGAGCAAGTTGACCTGCAACTTGAGGCTGTGCACGCCATACGCAAGAAGAAGTAGAAGACACGTAATAGGGACAATTTTACATTTACACCAAGCCAATTAACCTACAAACATGCACATCTTTGGAGTGTGGGAGGAAACCGAAGCATTCGGAGAAAATCCACACAGGTCACAGGGAGAAGGTACTAACTCCGTATAGATAGCTCCCGTAGTCAGGATCGAAGCCGGGTCTCTGTAAAGCAGCAACTCTACCGCTGCGCCACCATGTGGTGTGAACCCTTTTTTGCTGTCAGGTTTGATGCAGGAACAAGTTACCACAGCAGTGAAATACTGGACCTGAGATTCTCCTTTCTCAATGTGAGCTCTGCACCTCCAGGTAACGTGGGTTTGGAATCCCTGGCCTTCAACAGCGCAGCATCTCCTTACTGGGCCAGTGAAGTACCAGTCTGGTGTTGCTGCCTCGGATAGAGGTGGGGACTGGAGCTGGGGTCCTTGCGGGTGAGAAGGGCTGCCCTGGGTCGCTGCCCTGAATCAAGGCCATAACTCCCAGTTGAGTTTTCCGTCTGGGATTCACCATTCGTGCATTGCTGAGCAGGCAATAGCCACGTCCTCTGGAAGTGATGCCTGTGCTGACGAGTGAACAAAATGGGGCATTTCTCTGAAGGTAGACAAAATTGCTGGAGAAACTCAGCGGGTGAGGCAGCATCTATGGAGCGAAGGAAATAGGCAACGTTTCTGGCCGAAACCCTTCTTCAGACCTGACTACGGGGTTTGGGCCCGAAACGTTGCCTATTTCCTTCGCTCCATAGATGCTGCCTCACCCGCTGAGTTTCTCCAGCACTTTGTCTACCTTTGATTTTCCAGCATCTGCAGTTCCTTCTTGAACATTTCTCTGAACACAGCTCTCCTGCAGGCACAGCCAGATGTACTGCTGCTAAATGCCAGTTGACATTTGTTGGAGGCGTTTGGGGTGGTGTAGTGGTAGAGTTGCTGCCTCACAGCGCCAGAGACCCGGGTTCAATCCTGACCGCAGGTGCTGTCTGTACAGAGTTCGTACATTCTCCCTGTGACCGGGTGCTCCGGTTTCCTCCACACTCCAAAGACCTACAGGTTTGGAAGTTATTTGGCTTTGCTAAAATTGTAAATTGTCCCTAGTGTGTATAGTGCCCTCCATAATGTTTGGGACAAAGACTCATCATTTATTTATTTGCCTCTGTAATCCACAATTTGAGATTTGTAATAGAAAAAATCACATGTGGTTTACATTGTCAGATTTTAATAAAGGCCATTTTTATACATTTTGGTTTCACCATGTAGAAATTACAGCAGTGTTTATACATAGTGCCCCCGTTTCAGGGCACCATAATGTTTGGGACACAGCAATGTCATGTAAATGAAAAGTGGTCATGTTTAGTATTTTGTTGCACATGCTTTGCATGCAATGACTGCTTGAAGTCTGGGATTCGTGGACATCACCAGTTGCTGGGTTCTTCTCTGGTGATGCTCTGCCAGACCTGTATTGCAGCCATCACTAGCTTATGCTTGTTTGGGGGGCTAGTCCCCTTCCTTTTTCTCTTCAGTATATAAAAGACATGCTCAATTGGGTTCAGATCGGGTGATTGACTTAGCCACTCAAGAATTGACCTTTTTTTAGCGTTGAAAAACTCCTTTGTTGCTTTAGCAGTATGTTTGGGATCGTTGTCTTGCTGTAGAATGAACTGCCGGCCAATGAGTTTTGAGGCATTTGTTTGAACTTGAGCAGATAGGATGTGTCTATACACTTCAGAATTCATTATGCTACTACCATCAGCAGTTGTATCATCAATGAAGATAAGTGAGCCAGTACCTTCAGCATTCATACATGCCCAGGCCATAACACCCCCACCACCGTGTTTTACAGATGAGGTGGTATGCTTTGGATCTTGGGCAGTTCCTTCTCTCCTCCATACTTTGCTCTTACATCACTCTGATATAAGTTAATCTTCATCTCATCTGTCCACAAGACCTTTTTCCAGAACTGTGGTTGCTCTTTTAAGCACTTCTTGGCAAACTGTAACGCGGCCATCCTATTTTTGCATTAACCAGTAGTTTGCATCTTGCAGTGTAGCCTCTGTATTTCTGTTCATGAAGTCCTCTGCGGACAGTGGTCATTGACAAATCCACACCTGACTCCTGAAGAGTGTTTCTGATCTGTCGGACATGTGTTTGGGATTTAATCCTTATTATAGAGAGAGTTATTTTGTCATTAGCTGTGGAGGTCTTCCTTGGCCTGCCAGTCCCTTTGCGATTAGTAAGCTCACCAGTGCTCTCTTTCTTCTTAATGATGTTCCAAACAGTTGATTTTGGTTAGCCCAAGGTTTGACTGATGTCTTCTTATAAGGCAGAATAAAACAGTCTTCTTCTTCTGAGGCAGAATAAAACAGTTTTATTCTTGTTTCTAAGTCTCATAAAGGCTTATTTGACTTTCATTGGCACAACTTTGGTCCTCGTGTTGATAAACAGCAATAAAAGTTTCCAAAGGTGATGGAAAGACTGGAGGAAAGACTAGGTGCTGAGAGCTCTCTTATACCTGCATTAATGAGGCAATTAAACACCTGAGCAATTACAAACACCTGTGAAGCCATGTGTCCCAAACATTATGGTGCCCTGAAATGGGGGGGACTATGTATAATCACAGCTGTAATTTCTACATGGTGAAACCAAACTGTATAAACATGGCCTTTAATAAAATCTGACAATGTGCACTTTAACCACATGTGATTTTTTTAATTACATATCTCAAATTGTGGAGTACAGAGGCAAATAAATAAATGATGGGTCTTTGTCCCAAACATTATGGAGGTTTGTCTCAAACATTAGGATAGCGCCAGCGCATGGCGGCCTCATTGGGCTAATGGGCCTGTTTCCGTGCTGTATATCTAGTCTAAAAAGTCAGTGGCACTCTCCCGCCATCATGTGGTGATCACAAGTAGTGTTGCAAACCTGAAAACCACCGGATGGTCCCAACCCGAAACGTCGTCTGCCAATTCTTCTCCACAGATGCTGCCTGACCTGCTGAGTTACTCCAGCTTTATGTGTCAATCTTTGGTTTAAGTCAACATCTGCTGATCCTTCATCCTCAAAGCTTTTGTCGCCTCCAGTTTCCCCCCACCTCTATCTTTCAATCTTCCAGCACCTTGATGGGTGACTGAAGCTGAGAAGTGGAGACACAAGAAACTGCAGATGCTGTAATGTTGTTGCGAAACACAGCTGGAGTAACTCAACAGGTTAGGCAGCATCTGTGGAGGGAATGGACAGATAAAGCCTGCAGTTTCTGGAAATATGAAATAAAAAGGGAATGCTGGATGCACTCAATAGATCCGGCAGCATTCAAGGAGAAAAAAGCGAGACCCGAAACGTCACCTCTTCCTTCACTCTATAGCTGCTGCCTCACCCGCTGAGTTTCTCCAGCATTTTTGTCTACCTTTAATGTTACAAAATGATGACTTTCATCAGAACTGGCCACTTCTGATATACATTAGAACGTTTGGTTGTGTAAAGTTGAATTCAGTGTTGAGTCCCAAGACTTGTTACATGCCGTGTTAGAATAATGAAAGACACTGAAAATGCAGATGCTAAGTGCTCCGTTCAGTAACGCCGCAAACCAGACTCGAATGAAGTAGGTGCCTCTTGCCTCTGGTGGAACTGTTGCATTGGCGTTTCCAGTGGTTCCATGGATCTGTGGCACAGTGTGGGAGAGAGAGACGGGTGAGTGGGGTTGGAGGAGGTCAGGGAGAACACTGAATGGAAGGAGATTCAGGGACGATGAGACTGAGGGTGAGTGAGAGAGTTCAAGACAAGGCTGGACAGTGAGGAGGTGGCAGTGGGCGGGGGCTTCATTGTCCGACCACCCCCCTCCCCCACTTATGTGTGGGCAAGGGAGGTGTTGACACACCTACCCACTAAACTCTGTTTATAATGCAGAAGATAGACACAAAAAAGCTGGAGTAACAGCATGTCAGGAGAAAATGAATAGGTGACGTTTAGGGTCGAGACCATTCTTCAGATATGCAGAAGAGCCTGGTCATAAGAAATAGGAGTAGAATTAGGCCATTCGGCCCATCAAGTTTACTCTGCCAGTCAATCATGGCTGATCTATCTGGCCCTCCCAACCCCATTCTCCTTCCTTCTCTCCATAACCTCTGACACCTGTACTAACCAAGAATCTATCTATCTCTGCCTTAAATATCTCCACTGACTTGGCCTCCATGGTAAATAAGTCAGTAACCGTGTTCACCATTTTCCCCACTCTAAAGGCTGCAGTAAGTAATGATTTCAATATCCCATTCCCGTGGTGCGTACCATTAAACGTTATCTGTTTATTTATGTGTGTATATACAGTGGCTTGCAAAAGTATTCATACCCCTTGAACTTTGAAAACCATGTATAATTTTCCTTCCACTTCACAATTATGCGCCACTTTGTGTTGGTCTATCACATAAAATCGCAATAAAATACATTTACGTTTGTGGTTGTAACGTGACAAAATGTGGAAAAGTTCAAGGGGTATGAATACTTTTGCAAGACACTGTATATGGTCTATGCTATATAGATACATTGAACTGTTCTGTATTTATGCTTACAATCCTCTGTTGTGCTGCAGCAAGCAAGAATTTCATTGTCCTATCTGGGACACATGACAATAAACTCTCTTGACTTGACCCACAAAACAAGATGGTAGCACAGAAGGAGGTAGCAAATCATCCTGGAACCCAAGGGCATGTGTAAAGTAAGGAGATGGGCAACTTATTTTTTTCCAATATACTTTATTCAGAATGAAAAATATATACAAAACAAGAACAGTGCAGAAACGCTTCCGACACTCTCGGCCTCTGTACATTAATTAGTGTCACGTGCGGTGGTGTTCACAATCAGCCCTCAAACCATGGCCCCTTGCCACTCGTGTGGCCCCCTGGCGTAATACCCCATCCGATGTATCTCCACCGAACTCTGCCCCTCAATCGAGCACCAGCCCCTGAGAAAGGATGCTCAACAATGAGTTTGGATGAGCTGAGTTACGTTTTATCAGAAAGTAGAAACAAGGAACTGCAGATGGTGGTTTATACCAAACATAGACACCCGGTGCTAAAGAATGAGAACATCTTGGATGTCCTGGTATGGAACATCTCATCTTGGGCGCAGATGCGGCGTAGACGGAGGAATTGGGAGTAGGGGATAGAGTCTTGAGAAGAAATGGGTGACGCTGGAGAAGATGGAGAGGCAATGTTTCGTGCCAAGAACCTTCTTCGGGACCATGTTCTCCAGAAATGCTGCCTAACCTACTGAGTTACACCAGAACTTTGTCTTTTTTTTGTAAACCAGCATCTGCAGTTCCTTAGTTCTACAGGCACTTGAAGAGAGCTGGTTTCGGGAATGGAAACAAATGAGCACATTCCCAGTCATTCCCGCTGCTGTCAGGCAACATCTCTGGGGGGGGGGGAGGCTGTGTGACATTTCGGGTCAGGGTTAAGAAGGGTCCCGATCCAAAACATCGCCCTTTTTTTCTTCAGAGATGGTGCCTGACCCGCTGAGTTACTCCAGCACTTTGTGTATCTTACGTTTTATCAGTGCTCCCTGCGTGAGTGGATTGAGATTAAGGTCTGAGTGGAAAGCAAAGACTGAAGAAGGGTTTCGGCCCGAAACGTTACCTATTTCCTTCGCTCCATAGATGCTGCTGCACCCGCTGAGTTTCTCCAGCATTTTTGTGTACCTGGGCAGAGAATCTCCTGATTGTAGTGGGGTCAGATTTCCTCTCTGCAGGAAGGTCATTTACAAAGCGCGGGGAGGAAATCTTCCCATTGTAATTATCCAGTCAACATTCAGTCACCTAGAACACTAGGTGTGAGAGTCTTGCATTTAGAGAATGCCTCATTATTTCTCAAGGCACTCAACAGTCAGTGTCTTACATCACAGCAGGAAGTCACTCAGCCAGTAGAACCTGCCTCCATGAAAGGGCTCTCAATTCAATTCAAACACAGGACAAATAAGCCATTTAAAAAGAAAAAACATTTAAAACCACGCAAACTGTTCACCCGCAACGCTGATTACACTGCGAGAGGCATAACTGAAGTCGGGTAAGGGTTACTGAAATGGCGAAAGTTACGCTCCGTTGCGTACTACACGTCAGTTCATTGGATTTTGCAGGAGTGGGCCATCTTTTTGCTCCGCACTAAGATCTTTGGGGCTGAGTAATTTACTCTGACTGCCCACAATTGTCCCTATTAATTTGCAGAACAGTTATTGGAAACAATGCAGTCAATTAGATGGAGGTGAGGCTTAATAAATAGATTATTGGACTGCTAAAATCAATTTATTTGAATAAGTATATTTATAGACCCATGCAAACAAAAAATCTTCGTAAACAATAGAGTGGAAGGTAGTTATTTATGTGTAGGAAGAAACTGTAGATGCTGGTTTACACTGAAGGTAGACACAAAATGCTGCAGTAACTCAGCGGGACAGGCAGCATCTTTGGAGAGAAGGAAGTTATTTATCAATTGAGCACAGAATCAATCTTTGTCACTGGCAGCAGCGGGAATGACTGGGAATGTGCTCATTTGTTTCCATTCCCGAAACCAGCTCTCTTCAAGTGCCTGTAGAACTAAGGAACTGCAGATGCTGGTTTACAAAAAAAAGACAAAGTTCTGGTGTAACTCAGTAGGTTAGGCAGCATTTCTGGAGAACATGGTCCCGAAGAAGGATCTTGGCACGAAACATTGCCTCTCCATCTTCTCCAGCGTCACCCATTTCTTCTCAAGACTCTATCCCCTACTCCCAATTCCTCCGTCTACGCCGCATCTGCGCCCAAGATGAGATGTTCCATACCAGGACATCCAAGATGTTCTCATTCTTTAGAGAACGGGAGTTCACCTCTCCCATCATCGATGAGGCCCTCACCCATGTCTCCTCGGTAGCCCGCGGCTCCGCCCTTGCTCCCCTGCCCCAGTCGCAACAGAGGCAGAGTCCCCCTAGTCCTTTCCTTCCACCCCATCAGCCGTCGCCTTACAACACATAATCCTCCAAAATTTCCACCACCTCCAACGGGATCCCACCACCAGCCACATTTCCCCATCTCCACCCCTTTCCGCCTTCCGCAGAGACCGTTCCCTCCGTAACTTTTTTTTCTTTTCCTTCCTCCCACAATATGTAATATGTAAAAGAATATGTGATTCTGTTCCATTCTGTTTGTTTGTTTGTTTTTCGCACAAAGTCCGCGAGCATTGCCACTTTTCATTTCACTGCACATCTCGTATGTGTATGTGACATATAAACTTGACCTCTCTGATTAACTCATCTCTTCCCACCCAAACCACCCCTCTCCAGGTATCTTCCCCTGCAACCGCATAAGATGCAACACCTGTCCCTAAACCTCCTCCCTCGACTCTGTCCAGGGACCCTGACAGTCCTATCAGGTTAGGCAGAGGTTCGCTTGCACCTCATCCAGCCTCCTTGTCTTGGAAGCTATTCAGTTAGCCCCTCCTCCATGCGATTGTCCCATTGCCATTTTTCATTGAAAGAATTTTCCAATTTACAATTCCCATTGTGAAGGTTTGAGGTCACCCAACTCAGTACCGACTGTGATGGAAGAAAGGACATCCCAGGACTGAACTGTTGAACAATATGTCAGCTGCTGGAGTTATTAACCCAGCTCTCGAGTTCTAAATAGTTTGCAATTCACTTTTATTCTGGCACTAGTATTGAATCAGGGTACACTGAATGGTGTCAAACTAACCATCACACTGTTTTAACAGTTCTGGTGAGTAAATAATGCACAAAGCTTCAAGCTTACTATTTGGTTTTCATTCACTTAAGGAGATTTATATTTAAAGAGAGAATCATAGATTATTTCCATCTCCCGCAGCAGGATTGAAGCATTTATTAACTGTCGGCAGTAGTATTTGGGACAGTAGGCACCTCTGGTTTATTGCCACTTATTCCACTTTGCGTGCAAAGTTCCCCTGTAGCTGCTTGCAGACATATGACAAGATGCTGATTAGACCACAGTTCTGTGACACCATCCCTCTGGAAAGAAATACTAGTGTGTAGGAAGGAACTGTAGATGCTGGTTTACACAAAATATAGACAAAATGCTGGAGTAACTCAGCGGGACAGATCATCTCTGGAGAGAAGGAATGGGCGATGTTTCGGGACGTGTCTGAAGAAGGGTCTCGACCCAAAACGTCACCCATTCCTTCTCTCCAGAGATATCTGTCCCGCTGAGTTGCTCCAGCATTTTGTGTCTTTCATCAAAAGAAATACTAGCCTTGGGAAGAATACCACTTGGATTTATCCTAACTTTTGGATTCCAAGAGTTGCATTATCAAAAAAGCTTGCACAAACTAACATTCAGAAAGTTAAATGAGCCTTAATCAAAGTTTATGATAGGGTGGATGGAAATAATCACTCCTGGTTGAGGAATCTAGTGCTAAGATTTGAACCAAGGCTTTTCAACCAAAACTGAGTCCCATTCCCAATCTGATTTCCAGTTATTATACATCTTCAAGCAGTTCATCTCATGCCAAACATAGAGAAGTAGAGCATAGGAACAGGCCCTTTGGCTCAACATATCAGCACCCGCCATGAGGTCAAATTAAACTAATGTCACCTGGAATGGTACATTGTTCCATGTCAGTACATAGGACAAGAAAACAACTCTTTTGATCTTTCAATTCCTTCTGATCATGTGAATGCTGAGGACTGCAACGTCCAGGTTCAGGAATAGCTGCTTCCCCACAGCCATCAGGCTATTAAATTCAACTGAAACAAAACTCTGAACATTAATAGACCATTATCTGTTTATTTCCACTTTATCTGCTTATTTATTCATGTGTGTATATATCTATACAATGGTATATTGACACACTGATCCGTTCTGTATTCATGCCTACTATATTCCGTTGTGCTGAAGCAAAGCAAGAATTTCATTGTCCTCTCTGGGACACATGTCAATAAACTCTCTTGAATCTTGAAATGTTGCTAAAATATTTGTTTCCACTGGAAATGTATTCCAGCCACCTGCCACTCTCCGTGTAAAAATCTTAACATGCCCCTGCCCATCTCATTTGAACTCGCCACCTCCCCATCTCACCTTGAACCCATGCCCTCTGCTCTCTTACGTCACCACCCCAAGACAAAGATTCTGACCATCTCCCCTACCTAGAACCATCACTTGGTTCACACTGACAACGGGAAGAGTCTGGAAAGTACACATTAACAGACAGAGGAATCATGTACCGGATCAACCAAAATGTGCTGCAGTATGGACTGACGCTGGCAAATGCAGGGAGCACAAATTCACAGGAAACATTTAGCAAAGCATTGACAGACTGTGTAGGAGATCATCCTTCCAGGCTTTTCAGCATGTAAAAAAAAAATGCATTGTTCATCCAAAAATATTATACTGCTGAGATCTAAACATTGCTTCACCCCCTTCTGTTGCTGCTTTGCTGGATGGTTTGCCTGTAATCTTTGTGGCAGGGTCTAATCTGTATGCAAACAGCAACGCAATGTCAATTGGGTAATGAGACACTGGGATTCATCCTCATTATTCTCCTCGTGTGCTTGGGTGAGTAGAGCGGGAGAGACAGCAACGACCGGGAAAGCACAGCATCGATTACCCCAGTCGCCAGTTGTACTCTGCTACATCCCTGGTCATCGTATGCCCTCAGACGTCCAACACTGCATTTTCTTTTAATTAACTCTGATTGGATTTGAAGACATGTCTTGATTCGGATCCTAAACACACAGAATGCATTCCTTGGAGACCAAGGCTTCCAAATAGGATATCTCTGCTGAGCAACTTTCCCACAGTGTGATTCTTAGCAGGTTTACCTGATGAAGGCAAGGCTTCCTTGTAGTTTTGGCTGGCTTAGGTAGGGAAGTACAGGAAATAAGAATCAAACGTTTCTTCCTTAATCAATCTGCATACCTCAACAATTCAATGTGCAGGAAGGAACTGCAGATGCTGGTTTACACCGAAGACACAAAATGCTGGACTAACAGTGGGACAGGCAGCATGTCTGACAAGAAGGAATGGGTCACGTTTCAGGTCAAGACCCTTCTTTTTCTATTTTAGCTTTGAGCAAAACACAAAGTGCTGCAAGAACAGGCAGCATCTGTGGGGGGGGGGGGGGGGAAGGATAGATGATGCCTCGGGTTACGACCCTTTCTCAGAATGGCCAGACTTTGCCCTACCCCTACTTCTCTTTTCCAGCTTTCAACCCCCTTCATCAGTCTGAAGAAACCAGACCCAAAGTGTTATCTGTCCATTCCCTCCACAGACGCTGCCCTAACCCACTGGGTTCCTCCAGCACTGTGTTTTTACTCTATGCAAGTTTGCAGATCAGGACTTTTTTTCTTTCAGGCAAGGACAACAGCCATTTAGGCTCAACATTGAGTTCAACAATGTCACGTCATAATGACTTGCCCCATCTCATCAGACAGCAGCTGTAGGTAACAATT
>CM075992.1:6737939-6776811 GCA_038087875.1 Malacoraja senta
TGGTGTTGCCATCATCTTTTGTCCCACACTATCAGTCCTCAATTGCTCCCGCCTTCCACTATCATACAACTTCCTTTTTTTCACCATGTTAGTGTTTTAAACTGCTGGCTAGCAATGAGTGATATTATTAAATACAATCACCTGTTCTACGAAAGCATTATACAAAAGCTCGAGAGCAAGAGAATGTCGGAGCCAATTCAATTCCAAGAAGGATTTAATGAGACTACTCCTGTAGTAGGAATTGTCAGTTTTACTAGAATAACTAGACAATGAATTTCTTTGTGTTAATCCTTTGTTCTCTTTTACACTGTGGCATCTTACTAAAGAGCACTAGCTCACATATAACTTTTCCCAAAGTTTATTTACTTTTGTCTTTCCTTTTCTGCAGCTCCATGATTTACACCCATTCCATTTAGATCAACCAATTCATTTAAAATTATAATGATTAAATTATAACCAGCCTAGATAAAGCTGTATCAAAACCATTTATCTCTTTGCTCTTCTGCAGTCTTCCTTTCTATTTGGCTCCTGTGCAAATTTATTTTCCTTCCTATTTCACAGCATATCATACTCTGGGGAGAATATTCTGAAGGCCGAGTCTATTACCAAAGCCACACAGGCTGACATGTCATCTCTCTGGTTGCCATTTCACTTACACCTTTTATGCCCATCCCATCATATTATTTTATTATCGTTGTTCAAGGAAGTAGCAATCAACCTCCAACCAGAAAGGGCTAAATCTAATGCGATATTAACAATGCACATTTATATTAAACAGTCTTAAATATATGAAATCTATGTCTCCGTAGATTGAGTGGTAAATTATGAAATGTCAATCTTTGAACACAAGAGAGCAGGAGTAGGCCACTCGGCCCCTCAAGCCTGCCTCACTATTCATGTATCCTGGCCTCAAAGTCAAGTCAAGTATATGCACAAGTACATATACACGATACCCCGTGACACTGCTCTCTCCCCATCCCCCCCCACTCGTAACAAGGGCCGAGTCCCCCTTGTCCTCACCTTCCACCCTACCAGCCGTCACGAACAACTAATAATCCTCCGTCATTTTCGCCACCTCCAACGTGACCCCACCACTTGCCACATCTTCCCATCTCCTCCCCTGTCCGCTTTCCGCAGAGACCGTTCCCTCCGTAACTCCCTGGTCAATTCGTCCCTTCCCACCCATACCACCCCCTCTCCGGGCACTTTCCCTGGCAACCGCAGGAAATGCTACACTTGTCACTTCACCTCCCCCCTTGACTCCATTCAAGGACCCAAGCAGTCGTTCCAGGTGCGACAGAGGTTCACCTGCACCTCCTCCAACATCATCTATTGCATCCGCTGCTCTAGATGTCAGCTGCTCTACATCGGTGAGACCAAGCGTAGGCTTGGCGATCGCTTCGCCGAACACCTCCGCTTGGTTCGCAATAACCAACCTGATCTCCCTGTGGCTCAGCACTTCAACTCCCCCTCCCATTCCCAATCCGACCTTTCTGTCCTGGGCCTCCTCCACGGCCAGAGTGAGGACCACCGGAAATTGGAGGAGCAGCACCTCATATTTCGCTTGGGCAGTTTGTACACCAGCGGTATGAACATTGACTTCTCTAATTTCAGGTAGTCCCAACTGCCTCCTCCTTCTCAGCTCTCCCCCACCACCACCCACCCTCACATCAGTCTGAAGAAGGGTTTCGGCCCGAAACTTTGCCTATTTCCTTTGCTCCATAGATGCTGCTGCACCCGCTGAGTTTCTCCAGCATTTTTGTCTACCTTACATATACAAGTTTCTATGTTTCTATTTGATTGGGGACGATGGCGCCATGATCACAATGAATGGCGGCGCTGGTTCGAAGGGCCTCCTCCTGCACCTATTTTCTATGTTTCCACAGACACAGTCAAAGATACTTTAGCTATAGTATCTTTGGGCACAGTGAAAATCTTACTTGCAGTAGCATTACAGGCACAGAGACTCAGATAACACACTAAATATATTATACAAGAGAGTAAAAAGAAATCTGTGCAAAAACAAGATATAAGTGCAAAAACACAATTAGAAAACAAGTGCATGGTAGTGCAAGAGGTGGCCTGTAGCGTTCCGTTGCCAAGATAGGTTCAGGGCTGTGGGGGTCCGTTTAAGAACCTGTTCGGTAAAGTAGATCTTCCTGGACCCGGTGCTGTAGGACTTCAGGCTTCTCGATTCCTTTTCTGTACACTCACACAAAATTTTCTATAGATCCATTTCCCAGATTTGCACATTAATTGTCCATTAAACTTACCACAGAAATTTAATTCAGGTAATTAGCAAGTAGTCTTTTTAATGATGTGATAATTGTTACTGCACACTGTTAGCCAACACTTCTTAAACCAAGGAAAAGCTGTTTAATAAATGGTAGTGAATTGTTCATCAAGATTCAAGTATTTTAAAATCTATTACCCCATTCAATATTTGATTGTCTATTTCACATTTTGTATCCAGTTTGACTCTATTCATTATTTCCTGCTCAGTCAATCCTTTCTCAGTCTACAATTTTATCTTAGCCGATGTACTATTGGTCCTACATAGACTTTGGTCACACCCTACATTCTGGATGATTAACAGCTCAGTGCAGAACAATAACAAACAGACTGGAGATAGACACAATGCGCTGGAGTAACTCAGTGGGTCAGGCAGCATCTCTGGAGAAAAAGGACGGGTGACGTTTCCGGTCCTGAGTATTTCCAGCATTTTGTGCCTATCTTTGGTATAAACCAGCATCTGCAGTTCCTAGTTTCTACAAACAGACTGGTCCAGTCTGAAGAAGCCTCTAGACCTGAAACGTCACCCATTCCTTTTCTGAAGAAGGGTTTCGGCCCCAAACGTTGCCTATTTCCTTCGCTCCATAGATGCTGCCGCACCCGCTGAGTTTCTCCAGCAATTTTGTCTACCTTCGATTCTCCAGCATCTGCAGTTCCTTCTTGAACATTGACCCATTCCTTTTCTCCAGGGATGCTTGCCTGTCCCGCTGAGTTACTCCAGCTTTTTGTGTCTATCTTTGGTGCAGGAAGATATTCCTCCACCACCAGCTTCATCTGCCCATCAATAACACATCCACACATTGACACCCCCAACACTCCCTTACTGCTCCCATCTGCCTACCAACCTTTCCATCACTATCACCATTCTTTCTGATCGGATTCCAGAACCAGCTATCCGTTGTTATGTCCACTAATAACCTCGCAGTCTCTGTCACTATTCCC
This sequence comes from Malacoraja senta, assembly GCA_038087875.1. Lineage (NCBI taxonomy): Eukaryota > Metazoa > Chordata > Chondrichthyes > Rajiformes > Rajidae > Malacoraja > Malacoraja senta. The sequence goes on from CM075992.1 coordinate 6,741,174, forward strand.
TCATCCCTTCCCCCACCAGGTTCCTTACGTCTGGATCCATGTATCACTTCCTAGCTCTTGCTCCACCCTTCTACCCTCTACTCTCTCAGTTCAAATGAAGGGTCTCAACCCAAAATGTTCTGCCCATTTCCCTCCACAGATGCTGCCTTACCCCCTGCCCTTTGAGACAATGTAGATGCTGAGAACGTTTCTACCCTGGCTGGGCAGTCATATTCTCAATCGTTTAGGATGGAGACACTATTCACGAGTTCCCCATATCTACAAAATAATCTTCCGCAGAAGATGTAGAGAGATGTTGATGTTAACAGAGAAACTCATGCATGGTCATTTGACCACATGGTCAGGTACGAACCTTATTCCATCAATAATCTCAGTTCAACAGTGGGGTGGCGCAGTGGCACAGCAGGAGAGTTGCTGCCTTACTGCTCAAGACCCAGGTTCGATCACAACTTTAGATGGTGTCCTTGCAGAGTTTGTACATTCTTCCTGTGACCGCATGTTTTTTTTTCCTGGTGCTCTAGTTTCCTCCCACATTCCAAAGACGTATGGGTTTGTAGGTTAATTGACATCTGTAAATTGTCCCTAGTGTGTAGGATGCGAGGGTGAGTAACATAGAACTAGTGCGAACAGGAGATCAATGGTCAGCATTGACTCAGTGGGCCGAAGGGCCTGCATTCACTGTGTCTCTAAACTAAACTAAAAAAAGTGCTGGAAGGCAGGCCTTGTTAAGTGTGTAAGAAGGAACGGCAGATGCTGGTTCAAACTGAAGATAGACACAAAAAGCTGGAGTAACTCAGCGGGACAGGCAGCATCTCTGGGGAGAAGGAATGGGTGACGTTTCGGGTCGAGACCCTTCTTCAGACGCTCGACCCGGAACATCACCCATTCCTTCTCCCCAGAGATGCTGCCTGTCCGGCTGAGTTACTCCAGCTTTTTGTGTCTAGGCCTTGTTAAGTATTGGGTGTCAACTTACAAAGTTGCAACACAGGACTGCATGGTTGTCACACGACAATAAACTGCGTGCAATAGACCAACCGATCAGATGAAGGATCTGTAGCACTCCTAGATCTAGGGCGGAGGACAATCGGCCAATGGATCAGGTGGCTCCAAGAAAACCCTAAATGAAAGCAACACCCAAGATAAAAATGTTCACGACAAGGCTGAGGCATTTATTACCATATTCAGCCAGAGGTATCCAGTGGGATGATCCATTTAGTTTATTGTCACGTGTACCAAGGTACAGTAAAAGCTTTTGTTGCGTGCTAACCAGTCAGTGGAAAGACAATACGTGATTACAATCGAGCCGTCCACAGTTTACAGATACAGGATAAAGGGCACAATGTTTAGTGCAAGATAAAGTCCAGTAAAGTCCGATTAAAGATAGTCAGAGGGTCTCCAATGAGGTAGATAGTAGCTCGGGACCACTTTCAGTTGCTGGTACACAATTCCAACCAGAAGAATACAGGAGGCTACACAGAATGGTGGACTCAGCACAGACCATCACGGGTACAGCCTTCTCCACCATCGAAATCTTCCACATGAGCTGCTATCTCAGGAAAGTGGCATCTAACATTAAGGATCTCCACCATCCATGCCATGCCCTCTTCTCATTGCTAATATCCGGGTGAGTACAGGAGCCTGATGGAGAAGGATTATCCTTCTCTATCTTTCAGTCTGAGGAAGGGTTCCGACCCAAAACGTCACCATTCTTTTTCTGCAGAGATCGCTGCCTGACTCACGGAGTTACTTCAGCATTTCGTGTCTATCTATAGTATAAACCAGCATCTGCAGTTCCTTCCTGCACAGGAGCCTGATGTTCCACACCAACAGGTTCAGGAGAGCCTAGGTGACTGTATTACATTTGAAGGTAGACAAAAATGCTGGAGAAACTCAGTTGGTGAGGCAGCATCCATGGAGCGAAGGAATAGGTGATGTTTCGGGTCGAGACCCTTCTAAACGTCGCCTAATTCCTTCGCTCCATAGATGCTGCCTCACCCGTTGAGTTTCTCCAGCATTTTTGTCTACCTTTGATTTTCCAGCATCTGCAGTTCCTTCTTAAGTATTACATTTGAACATCTCTTATAATTGATAGACTCTAAGAAAAGTTTTGACCCAATGCTTTCATTCCATCCCTCCATATCCAGCCATACCGCATTAGTCCATAACTCCTTATACTCAAAAACAGAAGTATTTATTCAATGCCTGTGACATTCTTTTGTCATCATTTAAATTCCTGCCTAAGGGCAAAGAGTAGAATTTCTGAAATGTCTAGAAAATAACGTTTTTGTTCATGGAGCACTGTCCAACAAGAAGAAAATATTCTGTGTCCTCTCCTGGGGATTGAAGCGAGGCAGTGAAATTTGGGAAACAGCAATCGTAATATCATCAGATTTGGAATAACAATAAACGAGGACAAGGAATGCTCAAGCGAGTTGCAAGGGATCCTGTATAACTGGATTTGGAGTCAAAGTATGTGGGCAGGTGTGGTCACCCAACCAAAGGAAGCAGCAGTAAGATTGCAGCAAAGGTAAAGAGAATAAACAAAGGTGGACAAAAATGCTGGAGAAACTCAGCGGGTGAGGCAGCATCTATGGAGCGAAGGAACAGGTGACATTTCGGGTGGAGACCCTCTTCTGACGTAAACAAAGAAAGGATCACTAAATTGGGACTGCAGGTTTGTGGTATGGGACTAGGTCTATACTCATCAATGCAGGAGAGAGAAAGGTGATAACACTAAAACATATACAATTCTTAAGTGGCTGTGGAACTAAGAATCAGTCTTCAAATAAGAAGTTGGACATTTAGAGTCACTCCTTTCTTGGGATCTTTCTCATCATCCCTCCATTCCCAGTCTCCCTCCCCCCACCCCCTCCCCCCACCCTTACCCGACTATAAACCATCTTACCCTCCCCCATTCTCATCTCAATGCCAACCTTGCCACTACTCTCTCCCCCCCTGCCACCTTCCCCTTTACCCCCAATCCTCCTCTCCCACTTCCCTATTGCACAACCCCTGTACACTCTTCCACCCCCTTTTTCCTCCAGTCCTCAACCAGTACTTCCCTCCAATGCCCCCTCTCCCACTTCACTCCCCCCCCCCAAACTCCCTTCACTTCCACAGTGGCATGCAGAGTTTGCACGTTCTCCCTGTGACTGCATGGGGTTTCTCCGAGTCCTTCGGTTTCCTCCCACATCCCATAGCCGTGGTGTGTTCATTAATTGGCTTCTGTAAATTGCGTGGGATAGAACTATTGTACAGGTGATTGATGCTCAGGTAAACACAAAATGCTGGAGTAACTCAGCGGGTGAGGCAGCATCTCTGGTGAGAAGGAATGGGTGACTTTTCGGGTCGAGACCCTTCTTCAGACTGATGTCAGGGGAGGGGGTGGGACAGAGATAGAATGTAGTCAGAGACAGTAAGACTGGTGGGAGAACTGGGAAGGGGAGGGGGGTGGAGAGCAAGGGCTATTTAAAGTTAGAGAAGTCAATGTTCATACCGCTGGGGTGTAAGCGACTCAAGCGAATTATGAGGTGCTGTTCCTCCAATTCACTGTGGGCCTCACTCTGACAATGGAGGAGGCCCAGAACAGAAAGGTCAGATTGGGAATGGGAGTTAAAGTGCTGAGCAACCAGGAGATCAGGTAGGTTAAGGCGGACTGAGCGGAGGTGTTCAGCGAAACGATCGCAGAGCCTGCGCTTGGTCTCGCTGATGTACAGGAGTTGACACCTGGAACAGCGGATACGGTAGATGAGGTCGGAGGAGGTGCAAGTGAACCTCTGCCTCATCTGAAAAGACCGTCGGGGTCCTTGGATGGGGTCGAGGGGTGAGGTAGTGAGAGCCTCATCTATAATGGAAGAGGGGAACGCCCGTTTCCTAAAGAATTAGAACATTTCTGATGCCCTGGTATGGTAAACTTCATCCTGGGCGCACATGTGGTGTAGACGGAGGAATTGGGAGTAGGGGATAGAGTCTTAACAGGAAGCAGGATGGGAAGAAGTGCTCAGCATGGATTCTGTACACAAAGGGCCTGTTTCCACACAATCTTTAAACTAAAAAACACTCACTAACCCACCTTTCTCCTCCACTCATTCACCCAGTCTTTCCCATCACTCTCTCTCGCAACCTCCTCACTTCACTCCCTACCCCTCCTCCTCCCCCACTCACTCTCTACCTCCCACTCTCCCCTCATCCACCTCCTTCTCCCTCCCTCACTCCTCTTACTCAAGCACACCCCATATATTCTCTACCCTTCTACTCACTCCCCCTATTCTCACACCGTTCTTCCCTCACTCACACTTTCCCCCTCCCTTCAATTCTCAGCCCGCACACCCCTTCCCCCACTCTTCCTCCCCAGCCCATGCTCATGTTACTGCCCCACTCTCAGCCCAGCCCTACTTTCCTCCCTCACGCTCCTTACACTACTCCTCCGTCAGCCCCTCCCTCCCTCCCTTCACATTCCCTCTCCCCCTCCCATCACACTCTCCATCCACCCTCCATCACCTCACTCCCCCTTCCTCTCCCCTACCCCCTCGCTCAATTCTCCTCATCCCCATCCCACCACCACCCTCTCCCTACTCACTCCCTTTCCCCTCACTTTCCCCTTCTCTTACAATTCCTCTTTGTCACTCCCCACCTCCACCACCACCCGCACGCTCCCCCTCCCTCACCCACACTCCCCCTCCTCACACAGCCCTCATTCCCTCCTCTCCCCGCCTCATTGTCTTCCCCCTCCCCTCACACTCCTCGCTCCGCCCACATTCACTCTCCTCTCATTGTCTTGGGGATTGGGGATGATCAGCCATGGTCACATTGAATGGCGGTGCTGGCTCAAAGGGCCAAATGGCCTCCTCCTGCACCTATTGTCTATTGTCTTCCCTATCTTTGGTCTTCCCTCTCTCCCCTCACCATCCATTCTCCTCTCACCATCTCCCCTCCCCTCATTCTCCCCTCCCTCACCTCATTCTTCCCTCTCCCTGCCTTCATTCTCCCCTCCCCCTCCCCTCCCCATTCACCCCTCCCTCTCCTTCTCCCCTCCCTCCCCCCTCCCCCTCCTCATCCTCCCCCTCCTCATCCTCCCCCTCACAGCCCAAATTCTCCCCTCCCCATCTCATCCCTCCCAAGCTGCCCTCGTTCTCCCGTCGCCCACTATCTCCTCATTCTCCCCTTCCCCTTCCTCTACCCACTCTCTCTACCCTCCATCCTCTCTCTCCCTCCCTCCCTCCCTCCCCCCCCATCTCCCCCTCCTCACCCTCTCCACTCCCCGCCCCTCCCCCCACTCCCGCAGTCCCGGGGCCGCGCATGCGCCCGCTCTCTTTCTCTCTTCCCCCCCCCCCCCCCCTCCTCACTTACCGGCGGCTCTTTGTTCCGTTGGTCCCGCGCGCGGCGCCTCCTCCTCAGGTAACGCGCGCCGCTGCCGCCCGCCCCGCGCTTCCCGCCCTCCTGGCCGCCCGCCCGCGCGGAGCCACCAACTGCCGCCCGTCGCCGGGGTGGCTCCGCGCTCCGGCCGCGGGTTCGCGTCCCGATCCCTGATCCACCCGAACGAGCGAGCGACCGACCGAGCGCCTCATTGTCCGAAGCGGAGAGCGCCCGGCAGGCCCCGCCGCCCCATATGGTGGCGCATCCGGACTAAAATTAATTAGTTTTATATATTGCGATTAATTCAAAATATATTGTTTAGCCGGGTGTGGATGGCGAGCGGGGCTGCGGGCTGCTGATCGCTTGTCTTGTTCTTTGGCTGGCTCTGCCTGCCTGCTCGCCACTGAACAAAGCATTGCACACTGCTCTCTGCACAGACAGCTGCTCTTTGCAATTTAAAAGGCTGAAAAAAAGTTTTTTTAATATTGTGTTTTTGGCAAAACCTTTAAATATCTCTTGAACACAATTCTGCAAATTTTCGCTGCAGGAGATTGATTTTTTAATCGTGTAATTTTATAGATATCTAAAAATCATGTGCGTGATATACAGTTTTCTTCTGTGTTTTCTCTTCTCCCGATGTAAAATACAAATAGTTGTTTAGAAGTTTTGTTATGATGCAATTTTGCACGATACTCCGCTCCTCAGATATGACAAATTGTTAAATATGTTACTGATATTCCTCTGACTTCAGAGGTCAGGGTTGTTCTGTTTATCAATCGTGGGATTTAGTGATGTTGGGGCTTGCTGTATTTTAAGGATGTGGGAGTTTTGGAAAGGTTTTCAATTAAATTGTATCCCTGCTTGAAACATTTGTGTTTCTGCTCCCCTCCCCAAGAAAAAAAATCTTATCCTGCTGCTCAGATAAATACATTTGGTAGTTTTGACCTTGTGAAATGTTTAAAGTTCCTAAAGAAATTGTTTCAGGACCGATCCCGTTCAGCTAAGGTATCCGTTTCCCACCAGGAGAGGTGTTTAATTCTCCTGCTCACCAAATGGTCTGATGGAAAGAGCTGTGAAAGCAGATCTTTCTTTGTAAAGCTTTGTTGGGTGGTACTGAAGGAAAGGTCTGATGCTTTGGTGGATGCAGTGGTTCCAGTTGTGATCTGTTACCAATATAGTCCGAGTCATACAGCATGGAAAAAGGCCCTTCACCCCAACTTGCCCATGCTGACCAAGATGCGCCATCTGCGCTAGTCCCAACTGCTCGGGTTTGGCCCATATCCCTCTAAACCTTAGATAGACACAAATTGTGGGAGTAACTCGGCGGGACAGGCAGCATCTCTGGAGAGAAGGATTGGGTGATGTTTCGGTTGGAGACCCTTTGTCTGGACCAAAAATGTCGCCCATTCCTTCTCTCCAGAGATGCTGCCTGTCTCTACCAAAAATGTCGGGCATTCCTTCTCTCCAGAGATGCTGCCTGTCTCGACCAAAAATGTCGCCCATTCCTTCTCTCCAGAGGTGCTGCCTGTCCCGCAGAGTTACTCCAGCATTTTGTGTTTATATTCGGTTAAACCAGCATCTGCAGTTCCTTTACACTAAAAGGAATAGGTGACTTTTCCCCACACGTGCCTGTCCAAATGGCTTTTTGAGAGAGTCTAGGACAGGGGGCACAGCCTCAGAATAAAAGGACATACCTTTAGAATGGAGATGAGGAGAAATGTCTTTAGCCAGAAGGTGGAGAATCTGTGGAATTCATTGCAACAGGCGGCTGTGGAGGATAGGTCATTGGGTATTTTTAAAGACGAGATTGATAGGTTCTTGATTAGTAAGGGCACCAAAGGTTACAGGGAGAAGGCAGGAGAATGGGGTTGAAGGAAAAATAGATGAGCCATGATATGGCGAAGCAGATTTGATGGGCCAAATGGCCTAATTCTGCTCCTATGTCTTGTGGCCTTTTAAATGTTATAGTACTTCCCTCAACCACATCCTCTGGCAACTCGTTCCATATACTCACCACAGTGAAACAGTTGCCCCTCAGGTTCTTATTAAATCTTTCCCATCTCATCATAAACCTGTGCCCTCATGTTCTTAATTTCCTTACCCTTTGTAGTCATTACCTACTATGTTCTGCTGCGCTGAAGCAAAGCAAGAATTTCATTGTCCTATCAGGGACATATGACAATAAACTCTCTTGAATCTTACCCTGGTGGAAATTCTCTGTGTATTCACCCTATCTATTCCCCTCATGATTTTATACACCTCTATATGGGTTTCCCATGGAGATGATGAGAAATTAGGGAATATTTATTTTAAAAATTATTTATTTCAGTTTTTTCCTCAGAAGGTGTGTACTTTTGTAGATGGGCATCGAGATTCTTTCTGTGAGAGATGATACTTGACGGGCTGTTTGACTGGGGCAGGAATCACCACTGAGCCAACACTGTCAGTCACTAGCTGAAGTTGGGACGTGCTCAGCATATCAAGCAGCATCTGTGGAGAGAGGAAAAACACAGTTAACATTGCACATCAAAGGCAGTTCATCAGAACACGCAGAGTCTGGGGGTTTAGCACCGTAAGCACATTCATAGCCAGGGATAGAACAAAATGGGAACCAACAGCGACTTCCTTGCGATGGAACATCTCGGTCCTTTGCTGATCCTCACTAACCACGACCTCCCTAGTCAGTAGTGCCTCGTGCACTGTTTGCCTATGCAAGTCCTCAGTAAATGTCAGTTCTTTTTAAACTTACGATGAAAAGGACGCAGCCTCCAGCGATACTGCTAGCTCTGCTCTGGGAAGTTGGTATTGGACGTGATTTTAAATCATCCAGTCGGCATTTAAAAAAGTGTAGGAAGGAACTGCAGATGCTGGTTTACACCAAAGATAGACAGTTACACAGTGGGTCAGGAAGCGTCTCTCGAGAAAAGGAATAGGTGGCGTTTTGGGTCGAGACCCTTCTTCGGACTTCTCAGTCTGAAGAAGGCTCTCAACCCAAATCGCCACCTATTCCTTTTCTCCAGAGATGTTGCCTGAGTTACTGCAGCACTTTATGTCTATCTTCAGTATTTTTAAAATCCAGTGTGTTTCAGAGTTGAGATCACGGGCGGCTAATGTGATATTCAGTTGTTCCCTAAGTCAATTCCGTAAAAAGATTACTTCTGTAGCTAATGGTTAAAAAGCCGAGGAAGTTGCTGCCAGCTTGCCTTCTTTCAAAGTAGGCTTGGTTTACACTAAGGGGAACAATGCAGCTCAGAGGTCACATGGGTCAATACCAGAGCAGGCTGTCTCTCGGATCAGCCAGCCCTCTTAGCGTGAGTTTTATCTTGTTGGCAGATGGACCATTAATTGGGGGAGACTCGAAGGGAGGATAGTCTTTTGAATTATTCAGCTTGCTAATTCTCAGCGGGACTCGAGTAGATGCGTGCTCCTCCCCTTCCATCTCCCACCGCGTCCTCACTGTAGTTATCAGCCTATTCCATTAAGGGTGTCAAGGGTTGAGAGGAGAAGGCAGGGGAACGGGGTTGAGGGGATGATGGATCAGCCATGATGGAATGGCGGGGTAGACTCGATGGGCCAAATGGCTCCCACTTCGGCTCCTATGACTTATGAACATGAGATCTGACTCGGGCAGAGACACGACATGCTCGGATACAATGTGTAGGAAAGAACTACAGATGCTGGTTTAAATCAAAGGTAGACACAAATCGAAGGTAGACAGTCTGAAGAAGGATCTCGACCCGAAACGTCACCCATTTCCTCTCCAGAGATGCTGCCTGACCCACTGAGTTACTCCAGCATTTTGTGTCATGCTCGGATACAGCTGTGCTCCCTGCCCACGGCAGACAGAATGATTTTTGCTTTGCCTCTACCTGCTAGGCAACGTAACTCCCCCACTTGGCCATCACCCTGGGAGTGGAAGTTGGAAGGACACCATGTGCTGTTACCTCTTCTCCCCCCCCCCCCCCCCCCGGGGGAAGGGAAAGGGGCAACATCTGCAGAGTGAGACAGTGCCATGACTCCGGGCAATCCCATGCTGGCTGCACAGCAATGTAGCACGTGGCTGTTCTGTAGGATTTTACATATGAAATCCTCAGTTTAATTACCTCAGTTCACTTTAGTTCATTGTCATGTGTACAGTGAAAAGCTTTTGTTACGTGCTATCCAGTCAGCGGAAAGACAACTGTGTAGGAAACTTGTTGTGAGTTTATTTTTTTTTCTGTTTCCATTGGTACATAGAACATTATCTGAAATGCCAGGCAGCACATTGAGATCTGACTTAGTAAACCAAATAACTCTTAGGGTGGCACAGTGGTAGAGTTACTGCCTCCCAGCGCCAGAGACCCAGGTTCAACCCTGACCTCGGTTGCTGTCTGTGTGGAGCTTGCACATTCTCCCTATGGGTTTTCTCCTGGCGTTCCGGTTTCCACCCACATCCCAAAGTGGTGCAGCTTTGTAGGTTAATTGCCTTCTGTAAAATTGTCCCGAGTGTGTAGGATAAAACTGTGATCACGGGTCGGCATGGACTTGGTGGGCTGAAGGGCCTGTTTCAATCTGTATCTCTAAAATAAGCGAAACAAATCGCCTTTTCCATTCCCTTCGTTCCTACAAAATCCTCCAGTCTGTCAACCAGTTTCCTTGCTCCTCACTTCCAGTGTTACCTTCTTCCAAGACTCTCCCTCTCTCTCCCCCTCTCTCTCCCTCTCTCTCCCCCCTTCCTCTCCCCCCCTCCCCCTCTCCCTCTCCCTCCCTCTCTCTCCCCCTCTCCCTCCCCCTCCCTCTCCCCCTCTCTGTGACTCTCTCTGTCTGTCTCTCTCTTGCTCTCTCTGTCTCTGTCTCTCTCTATATCTCTCTCTCTGTGTCTCTCTTTGTCTCTCACCCCCTCTGTCTCTCTCTCTCGCTCTGTCTCTCTCCCTCTGTCTCTCTCCCCTCTCTCTGTGTCCCTCTCTCTGTATCTCTCCGTGTGTATCTCTCCCTGTCTCCGTCTCTCCCTGCTTGTCTCTTTATTTGCGTGTTTCTTTCTGTCTGTGTGTCTCTCTTTCCCTGCCTGTGTCTCTCCCCCTCTCTCTCGTTCTCCGTGATTGTGATGAAGAGTTACTGGATCATTGTTTCCAAGCTCACGCTGATTGAACCTGTTTCAGTTTGATGCATGGATAATTAGCCATCCTGTGGCGGTAGGAATAATAAATTAAGTTTTGAGCCCTGTTTTTGGGTGATGGAAAGGACTTGTGTTCCCCACGTACATCACAGCAGCTGCACCTTCCACAGTAACGTCTGCTAATCATTCAAAATCATCTTTAATACTTACAAAAGACAATGCCAATGAAGTAATAATTCATAAAGGTGAAAGAACACAGTATAGAGAAAGGGTCGAAGATGGACACAAAATGCTGGAGTAACTCAGTGGAACAGGCAGCATCTCTGTTGAGAAGGAATGGGTGACGTTTCGGGTCGAAACTCTTCAGACTGAAGTTCAGTCTAAAAAAGGGTCTCGACCTGAAATGTCACCCATTCCTTCTCTCCAGAGATGCTGCCTGTTCCACTGAGTTACTCCAGCATTTTGTGTCTATCTTCAGTTTAAACCAGCATCTGCAGTTCCTTCCTGCACATAGAGAAAGGGACAGTGGGAAGATGACTGCTCTGGGCAAGGTCTCACTTGCTCAGTGGATGCAGTTGGCTCAACGGTTGGGTACGCTGTATCCCGAGAGACTGCTGTGTGCCACGTAAACATAGAATATAGATCAAAGAGCTGTACAGCACAGGGACAGGCCCTTTGGCCCACAATGTCTGTGCCAAACACAATGCCAACATAAACAGATCTTTGCCTGTACATGATCCACATCCCTCCATTCCCTGCATATCCATGTGCTGTCCCAAAACCTCTTAAATGCCACTATCTGCCTCCACTACCACCCCAGGTAGTGTGTTCCAGGCACCCACCACTCTGTACAAAATAAATTCCCCATGCATCACTTAAGAGACATAGCGCTGAAACATGCTCTTTGGCCCACCAAGTCCGTGCCGACCAGTACCTTGTGCACTAACACTATCTTACATACAAGGGACAATTTACATTTTTTTAACCAAAGCCAATTAACCTACGCACCTGTACATCTTCGGTGTGTGGGAGGAAACCAGAGCTCCCAGAGAAAACCCACACGGTCACAGACTAGTATACAAACTCCGTACAGACAGCACTCGTGATCAGGGTCGAACCCGAGTCTTTGGAACCGTATGGCAACAGCTCTACTGCTGCACCACTATGCTGCCCCCATCTCCTTTCAACTTTGTCCCTCACACCTTAAACCTCCAAGTGTATGCCTCCCTTTTTCTTAAGTGTGTGGCATTAATAAAAAGATGAAATCTCGCTCTATTTCTAATAAGATGGAAGCGTTCATAAATCAAAGCCTTTAGGTTGATTGTAAGCTGGAGAGCTGCTTGGTATCCTTGCTGAATCAGAATTCTTCCGAGAGCAAGAATGTTTCAGCTCCGCGGAATGGTTGGACAGACTTGGGTTGTTTATTCTGGAACGTCGGAGGCTGAAGGGAGATTTGATGGAAGTATATAAAATGATGAGAGGCATAGATAGGGTAGACAGTCAGAGCCTTTTTCCCCAGGGTGGAAATGTCCAGCACTAGAGGGCATAGCTATAAGGTGAGCGGGGGAAAGTTTAATGGAGATATGCGGGGTAAGTTATTTTTACAGAGAGTGGTGGGGGCCTGGAACACGCTGCCAGAGGTGATGGTGGAGCCAGGTGCGATAGTGGCGTTTGAGGTTGTTGGATAGGTACCCGGACGTGGCGTCGAAGGACGAGAAGCCGAAGCAAAGAAGTGGAAGCCAAATAACCGAATGGAAACAAAGCCGAATCGCCAAATAACCGAAAGCGTACGAAGCAGAAACGCCAACTAACCGAAAGGGTGGGAAGCCTAAAAGCAAACGAACCAAAAGGCTGCGTCGCTTAAAAGCAAACTCACCAAATGGCCGCTCCGGTTATTTGGCGTTTCGGCTTTGTTTCCATTCGGTTATTTGGCTTCTACTTCTTTGCTTTGGCTTCTCGTCCTTCAACGCCACGTCCGCACACGGTTGGATAGGCACATGGATACGCAGGCAATAGAGAGATATGCATCATGGACAGGCAGATGAGATCAGTTTTACGTGGCATGCTCAGCACAAACATTGTGGGCTGAAGGGCTTGTTCCTGTTCCGTACTGTTTGCTAGTCTATCTTCTATACATTTATGTTAATTCAAGAATATATATTTAAATTAATAATTGCCAAGTGTTTTGTGTTTAAAAGCATGTCAGTGTCTGTCTTTATGCTCCTTGCGTCCCCTCCCATCCTTCATCTGATCCAGTGGTTTGCAAACCACGGGCCGCATGTGACTCATTGCAGTCTAAAGAACATCCTGTTGAAACGCTCTAATGGATCAAGAGTTGAAAGAGTTTAATTGTCATGTGTACCAGTCACGGAACCATTCTTACTTGCTGCAGTTTCAAAGGCCCGTTAACTCAATAACACATCGATAAATATACAATAATTGTGATTATAGTAAATTAATAACCATCAGTAGCCATTTAATAACCAATAACCATCATCACTACTGGAGTTGCTGCTTCACAGCACCAGAGATCCAGGTTCGATCCTGACCACGGACACAAGTCTGTGTGTGGAGTTTGCACGTTCTCCCTGTGACTGAGTGAGTTTCTTCTGGGTACTCCGGTTTCCTCCTACATCCCGAAGACAAGCGGGTTTGTAGGTTAATTGGCCCTCTGTAAATTGCCCCCAGTAGGTAGGGACGAGAAAGTGCGATAATGTAGAACTATTCCCTCGTAGAACGGGTGATCGATGGGCTGGGAACACCTTGGCCAAGAGTTCATTGTTATATATTGGACTGCAGTGTGGGGTCCAATCTGCTGTTAACAACATCAGTGTTTGAGGGTGCAGAGAATCCTGCATGGGTGGCACGGTGGCGCTGCAGTAGAGTTGCTGCCTTACAGCGCCAGAGACCCGGGTTTGATCTTGACCATGGGTGCTGTCTATGGAGATTGTACGTTCTCCCCGTAACCTGTGTGGGTTTTTCCCGGGTGCTCCGATTACCTCCCACACTCCAAAGACGTACAGGTTTGTAGGTTAATTGACTTTGGTAAAATTGCAAATTGTCCCTAGTGTGTGTAGGATAGTGTTAGCGTGAGGGGATCACTGGTCGGGACGGACTTGGTGGGCCGAAGGGCCTGTTTCCGCACTGTATCTCTAAACTAGACTGGAGAGAGACGAGGTGGTGGTGACGTGGATAATCTACATGCCTGGAACTAGATGCTAAAACGAGAATAATTTAATGCAACCCTGGATATGATGGCCTGAGTCAACCTATAATGTGGGCTGACTTTGCTGGTTGGGGATTGACCAAAGGGCAGATGGAGTTAGAGATAGTGAATAGATCACAAGGTGTGCTAAAGAGCCTGAATGTTGCTGGGATGAAGCTGTTCCAGAACCTGAATGTCCTTGGAAAGATCAGCGGGTCAGGCAGCATCTGTGGAGCAAACAGACAGACAACCTTTTGGGTCGGGACGCTTCTTCAGACTGAGTCTGAGACATTGTCTGTCCACTTCCTCCACAGATGCTGCCTGGTCTGCTGAGTTTGTGTTTTGCTCAAGATTCCAACATCTGCAGATTCTTGTGTGTCTGTGTTAGAGATGGTGTTTGGTTAAAGATAAGCGACGTGTAGTGGTACTGGCTCCAGAAGCCCTCTCCCTTCCTGCTTCCTGTGACTGTAAGGGAGACAGAAATAGACTTCAAAGAGATATAGACAGCCCAGTGGAAAGAGCGGATATGTGGCTGGCAAAACCTATTGCGTAGAAATGTGAAGTGTTACATTTTGTGAGGATGAGACAATATAGACCAGAAAGATCTGCGAGTGTGTATTGAAAATGGCAGGGCAGGAAAAGCATAAGAACAAGGAATGTAGATGCAAGGAACTGCAGATGCTGGATCACAATGAAAGATCCAAAATGCTGGAGTAACTCAGACTCTGAAGAAGGGTCCCCCAACCCGAAACATCACCCATCCATGTTCTTCAGAGATGCTGCCTGACCCGTTGAGTTACTCCAGCATTTTGTGTCTTTATAAGAACAAGGGACTTCAGTGTTGCTTTACTTGTCACAAAAGCAAATGCACCGTGAAATTATTTTTGCATATTTACACATGCCATGTTTTGGCACCATTATTCAAAGTCCAGTCAGCCCACGGGCTCGATGTACTGGAGCAGTTCCCGTGAACCAAAGACTCTCCTCTCCTTGCCCGGCCATCTTTGTGTCTCGGGGGCGCCTCGTGCAGCCGACCTTGAAAGCGCTGGAGGCATTACCCTGGTTCACCCTCCTACCAGCCCTTGCTCCTCGCGTTCGATGTCTCCAGCTTCGTCCGGTTACGCCGACCGACGAGCCTTCAGGCAAGGTCCCGTTGACCAACGAGCCTTTGGGCAAGCTCCCTTTTTTGATAAACTGTTGTAAACTGTTGTAAAAGACCAGTTCAGTCATTGCTGGAATGTTATTTACACTTTTGGGTGCCATAATTTAGAAAAAATGTGAAGACAAAAAAAAAAGGTGTTGAAGAGATTTATTATCATTCCAAGGACCTCCAGGTTCAGGAACAGTTTCTTCCCAACATCATTCAGGCTCTTGAACAGCCCCTTAAACACTGAGGGCCTGTAAATCTGCAGCAAGTAAGATTTCCATTGTCAAGGAACTTAACACCATCCAACACAACCTCAGCCATTTTACTGCATCCACTGCTAGACCAAAACACCAAGTGCTGGAAGAATGTGGTCTGAAGAAGTTTCCCGACCCGAAACGCAATCTGTCCATTCCCTCCACAGATGCTGCCCGATGAGTTCCTCCAGCAATTTGTGTTCCACCCCGGATTTCAGCATTTATGCACAAATGGAGCAGCTAGAGCTGCTGTCTTACAGTGTCAGAGATTCGATCCTGACCTCGGGCACTGTCTGTGTGGAGTTTGCACATTCTCCCTGTGACCATGTGGTTTCCTCCCAGTGCTCCGTTTTCCTCCCACATCCCAAAGATGTGTGGGTTTGCCGGTTAATTGGTCCTCTGTACATTGCCCCTAGCGTAGGGAATGGATGAGAAAGTGGGATGACACAGGACTAGTGTTAATGGGTGATCGATGGGCCTGAGGGCCTGTTTCCATGCATTCAATCAATAAATCAATCAATCTGTAGTTCCCCTTGTCTCCACTGAACATAATACCTACAATGTTTACTGCAAAATACGCTAGCATTTCACCAGATCTCAGGACACTGCACTGGTTCAATGCCACTTTATTGTTTCATGTATCGAGGTACAGCAAAATCTTTTTTTCATAACGTCCAGTAAAATCTTACTATACATAAGCACAATCATACTTAAGTACAAGAGTGTAAGAATAGCAGATTACACTGTAGTGTCATATGATGAAAGAATGGGTCGACTGGGCTTGTATTCACTGGAATTTAGAAGGATGAGAGGGGATCTTATAGAGACATGTAAAATTCTTAAAGGATTGGACAGGCTAGATGCAGGAAAAATGTTCCCGATGTTGGGGGCGTCCAGAGCCAGGGGTCACAGTTTAAGAATAAGGGGTAGGCCATTTAGGACTGAGATGAGGAGAAACATTTTCACCCAGAGATTTGTGAATCTGTGGAATTCTCTGCCACAGAAGGCAGTGGAGGCCGGTTCACTGGATGTTTTCAAGAGGGTTAGATTTGGCTCTTGGGGTTAATGGAATCAAGGGATATGGGGAAAAAGCAGGAACGGGGTACTGATTTTAGATGATCAGCCATGATCATATTGAATGGCGGTGCTGGCTCGAAGGGCGAAATGGCCTACTCCTGCACCTATTTTTCTATGTTTCTACTCTTATGATTGGTGTCCGCAGATTTTTTTGTGCTTTACCTGGTTTAATCTCTTAACTGAAACACGGGTCATCCCACAGGTCCTCCATTCGGCTGTCAGCTCGGATTTTTAATGCTAATGGTTTCTTCACTGGTATAAGCGAATGCGGGAGGAAACCGAAGATCTTGGAGAAAACCCACGCAGGTCGCGGGAAGAACGTACAAATTCCGTACAGACAGCACCCGAGGTCAGGATCGAACAGCTCTACCCACTGCCGCCCTTTTCCTGTAACCTACCATACGCCTACTATACCACTCTGCAAGCAAAGGTAAAAATAGAAAGTAGCTGGAGGAAGACAAACAGCCCTCCTGATGTGGAATCCAGGCTTCATTTAATTAAAACTTCCATCCGAACAACCTCCAATTTGTGTTCAACGGGCAACACTCTCCTCTCAGGGTCCCGTTTATTCTCTTGCCTGGCGGCAGCTCCTTGCAAAGCACAGCCAGTGAAATAATCTGGTTATTTTTAGCGCCCGTTGGGAAAGTGCAGAGATCGGTCATTCTCACCAGCTCAACTACACACAGCCCACACTTCCCGTGACAGCTGGAGATGCTTGCTGCGTGATTGGATTGGTGAAACAATTAGTTTTTTTTTAAATATGGGAGAGAAAACTGGTTAACTAACTCCCCGCCAGCTATGTTTCTCACAGCAGCTGAGAGAGCCCTGTTTTTTTTTACACCGGGGGAAGAAAGGGCTTAATTATCTTTCGAATCGATCTGCTGCTGTTGCTGTGACACTGTGCCCTTTTTGAAATTAGTATTCTGCAGCCGGGGATACAGCGAAGAACATCCTGAGAGAAGAAGGGCGTGCTGCAGGAGGGAGCTTTTCAGCTGTAAAATGTGTTAATTGAACGGGTTATCTTCCTTTGTTTCTCACTGGAGGGAAGAGGTGGGTGCGCTGAGGAGACATGGGGGAGAAAGGTCTTGTGGGAGGGGGCTGTGCAGGAAGGAACTGCAGATGCTGGTTTACACCAAAGATAGACACAAAGTGCTAGAGTAACTCAGCGGGTCAGGCAACATCTCTTGATAGAAGGAATGGGTGACGTTTCGGGTCGAGACCCTTCTAGACGTGAAAAACCACGACAATTTAAGACATGAAAAGCCACGTCTTGAATCGTAGAATTTCCGTGGCTTTTCATGTCTAGAATTTTTGTGGCTTTTCACGTCTAGAATTTTCGTGGCTTTTCACGTCTTGAATTTCATGAAGTCTGAGGAGTTACTCTTGCATTTTGTGTCTATCTTCGGTGGAAGGGCTCTCTTTGTTCTGGTAACTTGGACGCTTGGTCAGCCCGTAGCAAATGGCAAACTGGGGAGAGTGTCTTATTGAAAGGTGGAAATATCTAGTCTGACAGAGTGGATGTGGTGTTGGGAATCATGGGTCACAATGTGGAAATCAGGGGTCAGCTATACACAAGAAAGATGAGAAGGGATTTCTGGCTGAGTGGTCCATCACACAAACCGGCCCCCTGCACCATCGATTCCACCTACACCACGCTGCCTCGGGGGAAAGGACCCAACATAAACAAGGACCACTCACACCCAGTCCTTTCCTCTTCTCCCTTCTCCCATCGGGTAGAAGATACAAAAAGCTTGCAAGAACATAACACTGTTGTTTACTGAACAGTCCTCTCACAAACTAGGGTGCAGACCTGATCTCCCAACCTACCTCTTGTTGGATTTTTCTATCTGCACTTTCTCTGTAACTGTAACCCAAAACACTGTATTCTGCACTCCATTTGCAAGTTGTCTATTACTTGATTGTACTCATGAAGAGTATAATTTGACTGGACGCAAGCAAACCACTCCATATCCTTAATAGCCTCTATTCCAGGCAGCAGTCTGGTAAACCTCATCTGCACCCTTTCCAAAGCCTCCACATCCTTCCTGTAATGGGGTGACAAGAACTGCGCACAATACTCCAAATTTGGCCCAACTAAAGTTTTATGAAGCTGCAAAATGACTTCCCCACTCTTATATTCCATGCCCAACCTCACTGCCCCTTGTCACCGCGTGGGTTTACTCTGGGTGCTCCGGTTTACTCCCACATCCCAAAGACATGCGGATTTGTAAGTTAATTGATCTCTGTAAATAGCCCCTAGTGTATGGAGTGGATGTGAAAATGGGATAACATCGAACTAGTGTGAACTGGTTATCGATGGCTGGCATGGATTCTGTGGGCCAAATGGCCTGTTTCCATGCTGTGTCTGTTAACAAAGAGGTCCCAACAATGATCCCAGTAGAACAACACTGGTCAGAGACCTCCAGCCAGAATAACATCCTTCCAGCATTACTCTCTGTCTTCTATAACCATATAACAATTACAGCACGGAAACAGGCCATCTCGGCCCTTCTAGTCCGTGCCGAACACTTACTCTCACCTAGTCCCATCTACCTGCACTCAGACCATAACCCTCCATTCCTTTCCCGTCCATATACCTATCCAATTTATTTTTAAATGATAAAAACGAACCTGCCTCCACCACTTCCACTGGAAGCTCATTCCACACAGCTACCACTCTCTGAGTAAAGAAGTTCCCCCTCATGTTGCCCCTAAACGTTTGTCCCTTAATTCTCAAATCATGTCCTCTTGTTTGAATCTTCCCTACTCTCAATGGAAAAAGCTTATCCACGTCAACTCTGTCTATCCATCCCATAATTTTCAAGACCTCTATCAAGTCCCCCCTTAACCTTCTGTGCTCCAAAGAATAAAGACGTATCTTGTTCAACCTTTCTCTGTAACATAGGTGCTGAAACCCAGGCAACATTCTAGTAAATCTCCTCTGTACTCTCTCTATTTTGTTGACATCTTTCCTACATTATGCACATTATGCACATAGCACATTATGCTATATTGCACCTTTTATTAATGAATATTTTATATAATGTATATGTCCATTGTCTATTTTTATTGGTACACTGTCTGTCTGTGTTATAAATATTACTTGCACATTGGAGTATGGAGAAACGCAATTTCAATCCTCTGTGTAACTACTTGTTACATTATTTGAATTGACAATAAAAAAAAAAATTACTAATTACTATTACTATTACTATAATTTGGCGACCAAATTTGTACACCATACTCCAGAATTCTATGGGTAAGCTCCTTCTGAATTCAAACTATCAAGACCCGTGTATCTTAAATTTCTGGATGAGCCTACCAGGAGGGAACTTGTGAAATACCTTGCTGAAATCAATATGTACTGCCATTATCCACTGCCCTTCCCTCATCGATCACCTTCATGACCACAAAAAAACTCAATCTAGTTTGTAAGACATGAACTGCCAAAACTATGCTCACTGTCCCCAATTAACCCATTCTCTTCCAATGAGAATAAATGCTTTCCCAAAGGATCCTCTCCAATAGCTTCCCTACCAATGATGTGTGAATCTCCGGTCTATAATTTCCTGGATTATCCCGATTTCTTTTCTCGAACAATGGAACAACATTGGCTACTGTCCAGTCCTCTGGGAACTTGCCAACAGCTAAAGAAGATACAAAAATCTTCGTCAAAGCCCCTCCAATCTCCTCTCTTGGCTTTCTCAATAATCTGGTGCAGCATGGTGACGCAGTGGCAGAGTTGCAGCCTCACAGCGCCAGAGACCCGTGTTCGATCATGACTACAGGTGCTGTCTGTACAGAGTTTGTACGTTCTCCCCATGACCTGCGTGGGTTTTCCCCGGGTGCTCTGGTTTCCTCCCACACTCCAAAGACGTACACGTTTGTATGTTAATTGACTTTGGTAAAATTATAAATTGCCCCTAGTGTGTGTAGGATTGTGTTAGTGTGCGGAGATCCCTGGTCGTGCAGACTCGGTGGGCCGAAGGGCCTGTTTCTGCTCTGTATCTCCAAAGTAAACTGAACTAGTCTTATCAGGCCCTGGGATATAACCAATTAATTATCTTCAAAAGACTTAATGCTGCCTACTTTAGATTTTTACTTTAGCAATACAGGGGGGAAATAGGCCCTTCGGCCCACCAACTCCACATCGACCAGCACACTAGGGACAATTTACAACTTTTTTACTGAAACCATTTAACCTACAAACCTGTACGTCTTTGGATTGTGGGAGGAAACTGGAGCACTGGGAGAAAACCCACGTGGTCACAGGGAGAACATACAAACTCCATACAGACAACACCCATAGTCAGTTGTTCAAGAAGGAACTGCAGTTGCTGGAAAATCGAAGGTATACAAAAGTGCTGGAGAAACTCAGCGGGTGCGGCAGCATCTATGGAGCCCATAGATCCCATAGTCAGGTTTGGAGCTGGTCATTGGCGCTGTGAGGCAGAAACTCTACCGCTGCGCCACCGTGCTGCATTAGATAATTTGAGTTTGATTTTGGGGGCGGTTGTTTGAGAGAGAGAGAGAGAGAGACAGTGAGAAATAGAGAGAGAGTGAAAGAGAGAGAAATAGAGATAAATAGAGAGAATAGAGAAAGAAACAGAAAGGGAGAGAGTGAGAAATAGAGATAGAGAGAAATAGAGAGAGAGAGAGAAAGAAATAGTTGGAAATAGAGAGCGAGAGAGAGAGAGAGGGGGAGAAATAGAGACAGTGAGAGATAGTAAGTAAGTAAGTTAATTTTATTTATATAGCACGTTTAAATCAACTTGCGTTGAAACCAAAGTGCTTTACGTAAAAGAAATAATAAAATAAATAATAAGGTTTCCGTACATCCATAGAAAAATAAAAAATCAGAAAAATGACATAACACATTATAGAATTCAACAAGAATTTCAAATTATTATTTTTTAAATAGAGAGACAGAGTGGAAAATAGAGAGGCAGGGAAAGAGACAGAGAAATAGCGAGGGAGTATGTTTTCCTGCGATTCTGCGGCCTGCCCTCCCATGGACAATAGCTGTCAACGAGACACAAATTGTGCCTGAAGTGTATGTGCCGGGTAGCCTACTTGTCAGTTCCAATCCACGCCTCACTGTGCAGCTGGCTGCACCTCAGTGCGTACCTAATCTAATCACCAAATTCCAATCCACTTCCCATTCTCTCCCCTTGCATCGAATTCCAGCACGATAAAGAATTTCCAACTGAGGACCTATCCATATCCTCATCCCATGAACAATTCTCCTCCCCAATTATTGCATGTACTTGGTGGAATCTGTGGCGTACCTAAAACCTCGCTGAATTACATTTAATATTTCCACAGTAATGTTCTGTGCTGAGTAATTTAGGCGGCACAGTGTTCGACACAGCGGTAGAGTTGCTGTCTTACAGCGCCAGTCCCAGCTTCGATGCTGACTATGAAAGTTGTCTGCATGGAGTTTGCACGTTCTCCCTGTGACAGCATGAATTTTCTCCGGGCGCCCTGGTTTCCACCCACACTCCAAAGACGTACAGGTTTGTAGGCTAATTGGCTTCTGTAAGTTGTAAATTGTCCCTCGTGTGTAGAATAGTGCTAGTGTACGGGGTGATCGTTGGTCAGCGCGGACTAGGTGGGCCGAAGGGCCTGTTTCCACGCTGTATATCTAAAACAGCGGTTCCCAACCTTTTTCGTCCAGTTTACCCCTGACAGATGTGGAAGGGTACACAGAGCTGTAAGGTGTGAAAAGGACAGATCAAAGCAGGCAATGTTCAAGGAAATGTTCCACGTTTAACCCCAAACCATTGTACATTTCCTTTAGCATTATCTGCTTTGATCTGTCCTTTTCACACCTTACAGCTCTGTACCCTTCCACATCTGCCAGGGGTAAACTGGACGAAAAAGGTTGGGAACCGCTGTTTTAGATATACAGCGTGGAAACAGGCCCTTCGGCCCACCTAGTCCGCGCTGACCAATGATCCCTCCCTAGACTCTCAGACTGAAGAAGGGTCTCGACCTGAAATGTCACCCATTCCTTCTCTCCAGAGATGCAGTGTGACCGGTTGAGTGTCTCTCTTCAGCCAAGAACTTGCTGAGAAAGGCTAAGCACTCTGCACGACCTATTCCTGTTCGTCTCACTAATGCTTTGTTCCTATGTTCCTTCCTGCACAGCTGAAGAGCCATGAATCACATGGGTCTCTGCAGAGCAGCCAACTGCAGATAATGTTCTCTGTGTGATTTCTCAAACAGTCGACTGATCCAGTGGGTGTAAGAAGGGTTTGAATTTGTGTGTACGTTTCGCACTTCATGGGAAGTCCAGAAGCAATGTGTGTGGGCAGTGTGTGAATGTAGGAAACGCAACAGCCAAACATTTCACACAGCGAGATCTCACAATCTGCAGTATGACAATGGCCAAGTTAGTCTTTTACGTTCAGACACCAGGGGATGGCACGGTGGCACAGCGGTAGAGTTGCTGCCTTACAGCGCCAGAGGCCCGGGTCCCATCCAGACTATGGGTGCTATCTGTGTGGAGTTTGCACGTTCTCTCTATGGCCATGTGAGTTTTCTCCGGTAGCTCCGGTTTCCTCCCACACGCCAAAGACATACAGGTTTGTAGGTTAATTGGCTTCTGCAAATTATTCCTACTGGGTAGGGTAGAACTAGAACCATCTTCTTCTTTCGTGTGTCGTGCACAGCCTAACGTTGTTGGACAACTTGTTCTATTTGATCTTCCGTTTGTGCACGTCGAGTTGATCTTCCACCCCAACTAGAACCTGAGGGGCAACTGTAACCACACAAATGGTGACGGGTTTATGGAACGAGCTGCCCGAGGAGGTAGTTGAGGTAGAAACTATCATAACGTTTAAAAGGCATTTGGACAGGTACATGGATAAGAAAGGTTTTCGAGTGATGTGGCCAAACGCAGGCAGGTGGGACTAGTGTAGATGAACATGGGCAAGCTGGGCCAAAGGGCCTGTTTTGCGCTGTATGACACTGGAGTTGACCAGGCAAATATCTGCAGTACATTGTGTAGGAAGGAACTGCATATGCTGGTTTAAACTCGCCTGAAAAAGGGTCTCGACCCAAAACTTCATCCATTCCTTCTCTCCAGAGATGCTGGCTGAGTTACTCCAGCTTTTTGTGTCTGTCTGCAGTACATTGTATAGGTGGTGCATATGGCAGCTACATACACGATGGGTGCAGGGAACAAAGGCTTATTGTGGCGGGTGGGGTGCCATGCAAGCAATTCCGCATGGTGTTAAAGCTGCCTGATCCAAGCAAGTGTGGAGTATTCCATTACACTTATAACTTGTGTCTTGTAGATGCTAAAAATACTTTAGTGTGTAAAAAACAATAGGGCACTCATCCCTAGATATCCAGCATCTGATGTGCTCTCTTTGATTGATTGTTTGACTGAAAGGCTCACAGATAGGCAAAATGCTGGAGTAATTCAGCGGGTCAGGCAGTATCTCTGGAGAACATGGATGGGTGATGTTTTCGGTCGGAACCCGTTCAGAGTCCACACTGATCATGGATCACCCGTTCACGCTAGTTCTATGTTAATAGACAATAGATGCAGGAGTAGGCCATTCGGCCCTTCGAGCCAGCACCGCCATTCAATGTGATCATGGCTGATAATCCCCAATCAGTACCCCGTTCCTGCCTTCTCCCCATATCCCCTGACTCCGATATTTTTAAGAGCCCTATCTAGCTCTCTCTTGAAAGCATCCAGAGAACCTGCCTCCACCGCCCTCTGAGGCAGAGAATTCCACAGATTCACCACTCTGTGAGAAAAAGTGTTTCCTTGTCTCCGTTCTCAATGGCTTACTCCTTATTCTTAAACTCTGGCCCCTAAGACTACTCCTTATTCTTAAAATGTTATCCCACTTTCTCATCCACTCCCCACACACAAGGGGCAAATTTACAGAGGGCCAACACGTCGTTGGGACGTGGGAGGAAACCGGAGCACCCAAAGGTCACAGGGAGAACGTGCAATCTCCACACACAGACAGCTCCCAAAGTCAGGATTGAACCTGGGTCTCTGGCGCTGTGAGGCAGGGCTCTAGCCGCTGCGACACTGCTGACCTGTGGTGCTAGTGGGTGGTTTCTGTGGTGTTTGTGCACTCGTGAATGCTGGTGGTATGGGGACATGGTGATGACGGGGCTGGTGAACATCATGGGCGGGTGTCTGACTCTCTTTGGGTATGGACGTTGCCTGGCGCTTTAATTCGCAGATGTTACTTGTCAATTGGCATGCCATGTTGTGCTGCACATATATGCGTTTTACTAAGGCACAGCATGTTTTAGAACAGCTTACCGAGTGTGCTCTTTGCCAAGTAAGGGAGTGAATTAGTCTCATTGTTCAATTTTCTTAACCTTGTAATTTTCATCTGCATTGGTAACCAGCATAAAGTGGTGACAATAATAGCCTTAACTTGCCAGGAAATTAATCATAGCATGGAAACAGGCCCTTCGGCTCAGCTTGCCCACGCCAACCAATATGCCCCATCAACACTAGTCCCACCTGCCTGCGTTTGGCCCATATCCCTCTAAACCTGTCCTATCCATGTACCTGTCTAATTGTTTCTTAAATGTTGCAATAGTCCCTGCCTCAACCACCTCCTTCCATACACCCACCACCCTTTGTGTGAAAAGGTTACCCCTCAGATTCCTATTAAATTTTTCACTTTAAACCGATGTCCTCTGGTTCTCTGAAGCAAGCAGCTGGAATATGTTAACTGAAAGCAGCTGAATAAAAATGAGGGGAACCTGAGAAAATAAATGAGTTAGTTTATTTAGTTTATTGTACTGTAGTCATGTACATAAGTGGAGTATCTATGGTGTATGGGCCTTGGTATGTAACAGACTGCTTTAAGGTAGGGGTATAGATCATTTACAAAATATTTAATTATTGGGATTTGAGTCATAAAATCAGAGTCAATTATTGGGATTAGAGTAATTACAGCTGGAAATAGGTCCTCGGCCCACTGACTCCATACCAACCATCCATTTACTGATTCTGAACCAATTTAGTCTGAAGAAGGGTCTCAACACGAAACTTTACCTATCCATGTTCTCCCAGGATGCTGCCTGACCCGCTGAGTTACTCCAGCGTTGTGTGTCTTTGTTTTGTAGACCAGCATTTGCAGTTCCTTGTCTCCACACTCTGTGGTTAAACCCTGTCTTTCTTTCTGTCGGCAGGCAGTGATTTGTCAGAGGGTGCTGCTGGAAGATGTCCACTCCGGACCCTCCGATGGGAGGCACACCTCGCCCAGGGCCCTCCCCAGGACCGGGCCCCTCGCCGGGCTCCATGCTGGGCCCCAGCCCCGGCCCCTCGCCCGGCTCGGCACACAGTATGATGGGCCCCAGCCCTGGGCCCCCATCCTCTGCTCACTCCATGACACCTCAGGGAACCGGAGGATACCCTGCGGAGAGCATCCATCAGCTTCATAAGGTACGGTATGGAGCTTTATTGTCACTTGTACTGAGGTACAGTGAAATTCATTCTCGTACACAGATCAGTACAAATATCACTATACATAAGCATTTGGATACAAGATAGACACAAAAGGCTGGAGTAACTCAGCGGGACAGGCAGCATCTCTGGAGAGAAGGAAGGGTGACGTTTCGGGTCGAGACCCTTCTTCAGAGTGACAGATCAGTGTGAAGAAGGGTCTCGACCCGAAACGCCACCCATTCCTCCTCTCCAGAGATGCTGCCTGTCCCACTGAGTTACTCCAGCATTTTGTGTCTATCATCGAGTACAGAAGTTGGGAGGTCACGTTACAGTTATACAAGACATTGGTGAGGCCACGTTGGCCTTAATAATGGTTAAAACACACAAGAGAGGGGAAAATGACTTTCCCATCATTTTTAAATCCCAACTGTTCTGATTTGGAAAGTTTGGAAGAAGCAGAGCTGAGGGGAACCTTGAAAAGGAAGTTACATAGATTCTTTAAATAGTTCAGGGCTTAGGGAACGAGAACATGACTGATTGCACTTTAAACACACTGGTACAAGCACGATGGGACAAATGCTTCCTTCATACCTGCAAGATCCAATATATTTGGAAATTGTAAGCAACATTCTGCATATAGTCTAGCAGTTTAATTTGCCATCAGTAACCTCTGCTACACAGCATTACAGTGCAATAAACTGAATGTAAAGCATGTAATGATCCACATTTTCCTGCCTGTATCCTGTCTGAATTTTTATCGTAAGCATGCTACTTATGATCACTATAACCGTCAGTGTTATGCCCACATCACTCTGCACTACACTATCATGTTCTACCATACTCTTGCCTATACATATTGTTTGTATAATGCCCTAATCGATGAGACCTCTTAGAAAAGCACCTTAGCCATCATACTTTACTGTGTAACACCTTGATCATGCATAACATTCAGTATATAAACCTGAAATACTACACCTCTCATGGGCACTGTGAGCATGGCACGGTGATGCAGCGGTAGAATTGCTGCCTTACAGCGCCAGAGACCCGGATTCGACCTGACTATGGGTGCTGTCTGTACGGAATTTGTACATTCTCCCCGTGACCACGTGGGTTTCCTCCGGGTGCTCCGGTCTCCTCCAAAAGCGTCCCCAAAGACGTACAGGTTTGTAGGTTCATTGGCAAGGAGACACACACACACATGCAGAGACACACAGATACATGGAGGCAGAGACACACACGCACATACACACACACACACACACACACGCTCATACACACACACACACACACACGCACGCACGCACACACACACATATATGCACGCACATACATACACATGCACATACATACACACACATACACATACATACACACATGCACACATACATACATACACACGCACATACACACACACATACATACACACACCCACACATACATACACACACACATACATACATATACACACACATACATACATACACACACATACACACACCCACACATACATACATACATTCACAGATACATACACACACACACACGCACATACACACACACACACACACACACACACGTACACCCACACACATATACACATACACTCACACACACACACACACATACATACATACATACATACACACACAGATGCAAACCCTCGTTGTCGTTGCCTCTGTTTGCTGTGGGTGTCCAGCTCCAGCAGGCTGTGATATGGGTGGGTGGGCCGGGGCTGTGTGCTGCAGCTCTCTGCTGCTGGAAGGGTTCACTGCCTCCCAACGTATTGTTTCTCCGCAGGCGATGGAGTCGATGCATGAGAAGGTGATGCCCGAGGATGCGCGCTTCAGTCAGATGAAGACCATGGGCATGAGGTCAGGTGCAAACAGCGGGATGGGACCACCACCCAGCCCCATGGACCAGCATTCGCAAGGTGCAACACTTACAACACAACGCCGCCCCTTTGTCTCCCATTTAACATAACACATAATTCCACTGGTGATACCTATAATGTTCTCTCATCTTTTGAGCTTCCACTTCTCAATCTTCCCTTTGCTCTGCCTCTTGTGCTTGTCTTTGACTTGATCGTGTTTAAGTATACAGGTCCACCATCGATTTTTGGACTCCCTTGGTTGCAGAGCCCTGCTGGATTCTCCGCTTTGCCGGATCAACCGAGGTCAAGGCCTTGGGGGCAAAGTCGGCCGCAGAAGTCAGCCATGGGAACGGATCTGCGGCTCCAGCCAGGCTGGAGTTCCAGAGCTCTGACTGCAGGGGGCAAATTCCAGCCGCTGATCGGCCTATAATCCGCTTCCATATTCCCAATTTCAATTCCCTGTGGCACCAGAACACATTGGTCCTCTGAAGCAACTCGGGATCAGGCAGCATCTGTGGGAGGAATGGACAGGTTAAGTTTCAGGTTGGGACCATTCTTAAGTCTAAAATGTCACCTATCCACGCCTTCCACAGATGCCACCATAGATCCTATAGCGAGCAAGATAGTCCACTTGACGAAAAAGACGTAGTACGGTCATGGGCAGATTCATGGGTAATTTTCGGCCCCATTTCCGTAACCGGCTTCCGTCTCCGCACCAAAGATCCCATAGGATACTAGTGCGGAGACGGAAGCCGGTTACGGAAACATCCTCGTAAAAATAAAAATTATTTGGGGAAAATCTTCTCCTCATTTTCAGAATTTTAATTTATTAACACCAACGGAAATGGATGAAAAAAAGGCCCACGTTCCGTTGCGTACTACACGTCAGCCCATTGCATTTAGCAGGAGTGGTTTATCTTGCTCCGCTATAGGATCTTTGGATGCTACTGAGTTACTCCGCCACTTTTACTCTAGTTTCCAGCATCTGCAGAGACTTGTGTCTACATAGCTTTATCTGCCTGGATCTTTATCCCTAGAATTCAGTCACTAAGGCTTGCCTTGTCCCAACTTCCTCTCCTTTACCTTTCTGACTGGGCGGCACGGTGGCGCAGCGGTAGAGTTGCTGCCTGACAGTGCCAGAGACCCGGGTTCCATCCTCACTACTGGTGCTGTCCGCAAGGAGTTTGTATATTCTTCCTCTGACTGCTTGGGTTTTCTCCGGGTGCTCCACCCTCCACAAAGACGTACAGGTTTGTAGGTTAATTGGCTTTGGTTAAATTGTAACTTGTCCCAAGTGTGTAGGATAGTGTTAGTGCACGGGGTGATTGCTAGTCGGCACGGGCTGAAGGGCCTGTTTCCTCGCTGTATCTCTAAAGTCTAAAGTATTGATGGCCTTTCTTCTAATATTACGTGCTGTTGTTTGAAGTATTTGGCGACACTTCCTTGGCCATTTTGTGGTGCTGATGGGTATGTGAGCTACTGCAAGTATAAAGAACATGTTGCACAGATGTAACCTGCCACTATCCTTCACTTTCAGGTTACCCCTCTCCTCTGGGGGGTCCCGAGCACGCCCCCAGCCCCGTGCCCGCCAACGGCCCACCGTCGGGACCACCCATGCCCACCGGACCAGGTGGTCTCCCCATGGACGGAGGGGAGATCCAGAGCGTGGGGCAGCAGAACCGTGGACCCTCGCCGTTCAACCAGGGCCAGCTTCACCAGCTGCGGGCACAGATCATGGCGTACAAGATGCTGGCGAGGGGGCAGCCCATCCCGGACCACCTCCAGCTGGCAGTGCAAGGGAAGAGACCCCCGCCTGGGATGCAGCAGCAGATGCAGTCTCTACCTCCCCCCTCCATCCCTGTCACTGGAACAGCGTCTGTACCCGCACCAGGGACCTACAACAGGCCACTCGGTAACAACCCCTTTCAACTCACGACCGGTCGCGCTTTTAAATTGTGTGGACTGCAATATTTGGAGCCTCGGTGTTCAGTTTGGATCACGCTGCGTTGTAGTGCAGCAGGTCCATAGACAAGGTCCAATGTCCGCAATGGAATAGAGGTGAGGTATGGGTATGAGAATGGAGCAGCTGGGCTTGTACACTCTGGAGTTTAGAAGGATGAGAGGGAATCTCATTGAAACATATAAGATTGTTAAGGGCTTGGACACACTAGAGGCAGGAAACATATTCCCAATGTTGGGGGAGTCCAGAACATGGGGCCACAGTTTAAGAATAAGGAGTCAGCCATTTAGAACGGAGACGATGAAACACTTTTTCTCACAGAGAGTGGTGAGTCTGGAATTCTCTGCCTCAGAGGGCGGTGGAGGCAGGTTCTCTGGATGCTTTAAAGAGAGAGCTAGATAGGGCTCTTAAAAATAGCGGAGTTAGTGGATATGGGGAGAAGGCAGGAACGGGGTACTGATTGGGGATGATCAGCCATGATCACATTGAATGGCGGTGCTGGCTCGAAGGGCCGAATGGCCTACTCCTGCACCTATTGTCTATTGTAAGCAGTACCATGACTTATGGAAGGACCGTTCAGAAGCCTGATAAAAACAGTGTCTTCTACACTCCTGGTGCAGGGTAGATCTACGAGGATGTTGTCTGATCTGAAGGGCCTGAGCTGTATGGAGAGGTTGAGCAGGTGAAGACTTTGAAAGCAGGAGGCTGAGGGGTGATCTTACAGAGGTGTATACAATCGTAAGGAGAATAGAGAGTCTGTATGTTACCCAGGATGGGGGAATCAAACACCAGAGTATATACATTTAAGGTAACAAGGAAAAGATTGAAAAGGAACCTGAGGGGCAACTTTCTCACGCACAGGGTGGCGGGCAGATGGAACAAGATGCCAGAGGAGATAGTTGAGGCAGGCACTATAACAGCATTTAAGGGGCATTTGGGCAGGCAGGAAAGATATAGAGGGATATGGGCCGAACACAGGCAAATGGGACTAGTGTAGATGGAGCATCTTGGCCGGCATGGATAAGTTGGGCCGAAGGGCCTGCTTCCGTGCTGTATGACTCTGACTGCTGGCATTGGTCTGCTGGCCGAGCTTCAGTGAGACGTAAGGAACCTCTAGCCTGTCACTGATGAGAAATGTGCGCTGGTCCCACCAACTCACCTGCATCTCAACCCAGCTCAAGTATTTAACGATCCACAATATTTGGGACTGCATGCAATATATATATAACACAAGTCGCAAAATACTTTATCATCAGGCGGCGTAGTGGTAGAGTTGCTGCCTCACAGCGCCAGAGACCCGGGTTCCATCCTGACTACGAGTGCTGCCTGTACTGAGTTTGTACGTTCTCCCTGTGACCGCGTGGGTTTTCCCCGGGTGCTCTGGTTTCCTCCCACACTCCAAAGACTTTGGTATCATTGTAAATTGTTCCTAGTGTGTGTAGGATAACGTTAGCGTGAGTGGATCACTGGTCGGGACGGACTTGGTGGGCCGAAGGGCCTGTTTCCGCACTGTATCTCTAAACTAAACTGGAGGGAATATCTGCCTCGCATCAGAGATGAGAAGGGGGTGACGTGAATAATCTGTCTGCCTGGAACTAGATGCTAAAACAAGAACAAGAAACAAAAACAAGTGCGTGGGGATAGCTGGTCGGTGCAGACTCAGTGGGCCGAAGGGCCTGTTTCCGTGCTGTATCTCTGAACTAAACTAAATTAGCTTGGCTGAAAATGCTGCCAGACCAATAGATAGATGTGCTGCAGTACAAAATAATGATGGTGTGATAAGGGAAGAGAAACTGTTTAAATTGGAAGTAGCTGGAGGATACAGGTTGAGGATAATTGTCTAAAGAACCATAGGGAGTTCATGAGAATTTATTTTACACAGTTTATTATTTGGAACTGGCATGCAGTGTCGAAAGGGCCAGTGGAAGCAAATCCAATCATAACTTTCATAAAGGGATTGGAGAAATAGGAGGAAAAAAGTTGACAGGCTGGAACTAGCAGGGTAGTGGGACTAATTGGGAAGATAGTTGAAAGTGCAGTCGGATACATGGCCTTAGAGTTACAGTCGTACAGCATGGAAACAGGCATTTGGCTCAACCTGTCCATACCGAACAAGAGGTCTTACCTAACCTAGTCCCATTTTCCTGCGTTTAGCCCATATCCCTCTTAACCTGGCTCAACTAGCTTCCCTCTGAACCTTTCTTATCCACATAGCTGTCGAGATATCTTTAAAATGCTGTTATTGAACCTGCTGCAACTATTTCCTCTGAACTTCTTCCATATACCCACCACCCTCTATAGTGTGATTCGTGGCGCAGCGGTAGAGTTGCTGCCTTACAGCGCCAGAGACCCAGGTTTGATCCTAACTAAGTGTGCTGTCTGTCCGGTGATGTACGTTCTCCCTGTGACTGCTTAGGTTATCTCCAGGTGCTCCGGTTTCCTCCCACTCTCCAAAGGCTCACAGGTTTGTAGGTTGATTGGTTTTGGTAAGATTGTAAATTGTCCCCAGTGTGTAGGATGGTGCTGATGTACGAAATGATTTGTCGGCGAGGACTCGGTGGGACGAGGGGCCTGTTTCCACGCTGTATCGTTAAAGTTTAAACAGAGAGAAACTCATTTATCGAATAGGAATTAAGAGGGGTCTCAACCCGACATCACCCATTCCTTTTCTCCATAGATGCTGCCTGACCCTCTGAGTTACTTCAACATTTTGTGTCTATCTTCGGTGGACTTTGTCTCTGGAAATGTTACGCTATATTGCTGAAATCTATATTCTGCACTCTGTATCTTTCTCTTTGCTCTGTCTGTTGTACTTGAATTTGGTTTGATTATACTTACATAAAATATTATCTCATTTCATTGGAGAGCATTCAAAGCAAAGCTTTTCACTGAATCTCAGGTACACGTCGTGGAATCATATTCATACAGCTTGGAAACAGGCCGTTCGGCCCAACTTGCCCACGCTGACCAACCTGCTCCATCTACACGTCCCACCTGCCTGCTTTAGGCCCATATCTTCTCTAAATCTATCCTATCCATGTACCTGTCCAAATGCTTCTTTAAAACAATTTGATGGACCCTGCTTCAATGGACCTCTGGCACTTGTTCCACCCTCTGGTTAAAAAAAAAAAGTTATCCTCCAGGTTCCCATTAAATCTCCCCCCCCCCTCACTTTAAACCTATGTCCTCTGGTTCTCGATTCCCCGGCAATGATAAACCTAAACTTTATTGTTAAAGAGAGAATCGTTCGAAAGAAAAAATTTGCCCAGTTCCAGCACTTGCCAAATCTTGGATCCCCCCACTTCCTTCTGCTCTGTTTATCTTTATTTCATCCGCATCTCTGCACCTGCTTTGATTTTTGACTTTCTCCTTTCTCTCCCCCCTTCCCCCGTCGCCTCTGTGTCACAGGCATGGCAGGATCCAACATGATGCCCCCTGGATCTGCTGGGGTCAACCAGGGAATGCAGTGCCAGCCACCCAGTGGCCCGTGCAAACCCTGGCCGGAAGGTAAGGCCCTGAGAAACATAGAAACATAGGTGCAGGAGTAGGCCCATTCAGCCTTTGAGCTCGTACTGCCATTCAATATGATCATGGCTGCTCATCTAAAATCAGTACCCCATTCCGGCTTTTCCCCCAAATCCATTGATTCCTTTAGCCTTAAGAGCTAAATCTAACCCTCTCTTGAAAACATCCAGAGAATTGGCCTCCACTGCCTTCTGTGGCTTCTTGGGACCGTTGCAGGGGTACCTCACAGAGAGTCAAAATGATGGGACGTTCACAAAGCTCGCACTCCGCTTGATAAGTGATATGAGCAGAAACAGGCCACTCGACCCATCAAGTCTACTCCCCCATTCAATCGTGGCTGATCTATCTTTCCCTCTCAACTCCATTCTCCTGCTTTCTCCCCATATTCCCAGACACCAGTACTAATCAAATATCTATCAATCTCTGCCTCCTGGCCCCACAGCTTTCTGAGGCAGCAAATAATCCACAGATTCACCACACTCTGACCAAAGAAATTCCACCCATCTCCTTCCTAAAAGTACGTCCTTTAATTCTGAGGCTATGACCTCTGGTCCTAGACTCTCCCACCAGTGGAAACATCCTCTCCACATTCACTCGCCAAATCCAGGCCTTTCACTATTCAGTAGGTTTCAATGAGGTCCCCCCCCACATCCTTCTACCTTGTGGCTCAGAGCTCTGAGAAGTTTTTTTAGACAGTCACAGAGTCGAACAACACACCAGCCACCCATTGACACTAATCCCATTTTTTATTCTTCCCACATTCTCGTCAACTCCCTCTTCCCCCCCCCCCCCCACCCCCCCAGATTTTTACCCCTCACCGACACACTGGGGACAGTTTACAAGGTCCATTAGCCAGGCGTGGGTTTGAGAAGTGGGAGGAAACCCTTGCGGTCACGGAGAACATGCAAACTCCACACTATCATCCCCTGAGGTTGGGATCGAACCCAGGTCTCCAGAGCTGGGAGGCAGTGAATCCTTTAACTGTGCCGCGATGCTGTCCTTCTGATGAGGAGAGAGGTGGAGAAAGTGTAGTGAGTTTGATTTCAACGACACAAAGTGCTGGAGTAACTCAGCGGATCAGCAGCATCCTTGGAGAACATGGATCGGTGACGTTTCAGGTGTTAGGGCGGCACGGTGGCGCAGTGGTAGAGTTGCTGCCTTACAGCACCAGAAACCTGGGCTCGATCCTGACTACGGTGCTGCCTGTACAGAGTTTGTATGTTCTCCCCATGATCTTGTGGGGGGTTTTCCCAGGTGCTCTGGTTTCCTCCCACACTCCAAAGACATACAGGTTTGTAGGTTAATTGGCTTTGGTAAGTAGTAGGATAGTGTTGGTGTAGGGGATTGCTGATCAAAGCAGGACACGGTAGACCAAAGGGTCTG
This sequence comes from Malacoraja senta, assembly GCA_038087875.1. Taxonomy (NCBI): domain Eukaryota; kingdom Metazoa; phylum Chordata; class Chondrichthyes; order Rajiformes; family Rajidae; genus Malacoraja; species Malacoraja senta. Next base: position 6,775,481 of record CM075992.1, read on the forward strand.
TTTCAGCCCTGTATCTCTAAACTAAATTAAACTACACTTAATGAGGGGTGGGGGGGTGGTGGGAGATGCGTTCAAATGCAGCAACAAGAGTGGAAAAGTTGTAGGAGCTCTCTGGAGGAGCTCAGCTGCAGGTGGTCTCAGTGGTCTCATCCAGGAGCCTAGAATGAATGGTAACAGAGTTTGATCGCAAAGCTAAATAAAGGGCCCGTCCCACTTGGCCATCATTTGCGCCTCATTTACGCGTCATATGTAAAATAGGTCGCTCGCAAATCACGCGTCATCATGCCGTCTGGTGCGCGTGACATCATTAGAATACGCGTGATGACGCATGGTACGCACAGTGATGTACCATGCGTCACCATGCGATACACGTGAGACGTCGGGACGCAGCGTGCGACGCCAATGCGTCAGCGTGCGTACGCAATACATCACACAGGTGGCGCGAGAGGATTTCGTACAGCACGAAATCCTGGAGCGCCGCGCGATACCGCGCGCAACTCCAGCACTCCACGCACTACCCGTGCATCACAACGCGACGACCTATTTTACATATGAGGCGCAAATGCGGCCAAGTGGGACAGGCCCTTAAAGCATTGGAGATAATTCCTTCACAACCAGAGAAGGTTTTCATTATCTATGCAGTCAAACACTTTTAACTTTTACGCTCTTTGGATTTGGCCACCTCTCAACCTTTCATGCCATGGATAAGCAATTGAGCTGAAGAGTAGTTCCCAATAATCTGGTGATGTGACGATCGGTCGGTGGAGGTTTAATGCTTCCTGTCCTGGAACATAAGCTGGCAGAGGAAGTAGCTGAGGCAGGGCGGTGAACCTGTGGAATTGTTTGCCACAGAACGCTGTGGAGGCCAAGTCAGTGGATAATTTGAAGCAGAGATAGATAGATTCTTGATTCGTACGGGTGTCGGAGGTTGTGGGGAGAAGGCAGGAGAACGAGGTTAGGAGGGCGAGATAGATCAGCCATGATTGAATGGCGTAGTAGACTTGATGGGCTGAATGGCCTAATTCTACTCCTATCACATGACCTTATGACTATCACAACGTTTAAGAAACGTTTAAAAGACAGGTATATGGATTGGACAGGTTTAGGGGATATGGGCAAACACAGGCAGGTGGGACTAGTGTAAGAAAGAACTGCAGATGCTGGTTAAATTGAAGATAGACACAAAATGCTGGAGTAACTTAGCGGGTGAGGCAGCATGTCTGGAGAGAAGGAATGGGCGATGTTCCGGGTCGAGACCCTTCTTCAGACTGTTGTCAGGGAGGGGGGGGACAAAGATAGAATGTAGTCGGAGACAGTAAGACTAGTGGGGG
>CM075992.1:6777011-6799405 GCA_038087875.1 Malacoraja senta
GACCCAACGGCAACACCAACCAACGTGTCCCATCCACACTAGTCCCACCTGCCTGCGTTTGGCCCATATCCCTCTCAACCTGTGCTATCCATGTAACTGTCCAAATGTTTTTTCAATGATATGATAATCCCTGCCTCAACTACCTGCTCGTTCCATACACCCACCACCCTTTGTGTGGAAACGATACCCCTCAGATTCCTATTAAATCTTTCCACCAAAGGATTCATCTCATCTTCCTAAATCCCTCAATTCCTCAACCTTTCAAACGACCATCTCATCTCATCCAGCAACCGATGGCCGGGAACCTCCTTTAATCCAGACAAAATTACGAGAGCACCCTTGAAATTCCCTCACCCCAGCTTGCTCCTCTGCCTGTTATAGCTGTCCCAACTTGCGCTCCCCTCAACCCCTTCCCCCCAGCTCGCTCCTCTGCCTGTTATAGCTGTCCCAACTTGCGCTCCCCTCAACCCCTTCCCCCCCTTCCCCCAGCTCGCTCCTCCACCTATAATTGTCCCCCTTCACTTCCGAGCAGGTACGAGGTGGCCCCCCGCTCCGACAGTGAAGACACTGGGTCTGAGGAGGAGGAAGAGGTGAGTGCAAAGTAGATAGAGGGGGCAGACTGTGGTGTGCAGGAGCCCTGGGTCTAAGGTACAACTGGTGGAGCTGTGCACCAAGAGAGCCCTACAGTGGGGAGTCAAGAGTCAATCCCAGTTGCTCCACACACACACACACACACATTCATCTTCCAGTCTTTTGACTCTGCTTATCTTTTAAAAATAAACCAACCCTGGGCCACATTTTTTTAACCTGCACAGTAATAAAGCAGTGATTGTAATCCCACATTGTACCGATAGTGTTGCATCACAGCGGCATGTTAAAGCAACCTAGTGTAGTTTTACACTGTGAGCCTTTGATGTGCTGTAGCAGAAGAGAGGGCGGAGGGGCTGCTTGCTGGCCACCACCTGCACACTGTTATTTTTGCATGCCGTGCTTTTATTTTTTGTTACATGAACTGTCTTTAAAATCACGTCAGGACACGACAGACTGCGGGCCGCTAATCCTGTTGGAGGACCGGTCTCGTTCGGGAGTGCTGGTAAGCTCGTTAGAACAAGTGTACGCTTCCGGGAGTCTTCGCCTGGCTGGTGAACGCATGGGATGAACCTGTCCTCGGACGAGGGAATGCAAACCCTTTCCCATCCCCCTGCTTACTGAAGGGCTTGCAGAGAGAGGGGTACTGGAGCCGTACCACACAAACACAGCTGTGTGCCTCTAGTGTCGAGTCAAGAGCCAAGAGTGTTTCATTCTCATACATCCCAAAACGGAACAGTGAAATTCTTACTTTAGTGTAGTTTAGAGATACAGTGCAGAAACAGGCCCTTCGCCCACCAAGTCTGCACCGACCAGCAATGCTTGTACACTAACACTGTCCTACACGCGAGGGACAATTTACAATTTTTACCAAAGCCAAATCATCCTGTTTGTCTTTGGATTGTGGGAGGAATCCGTGGAAAACCCACGCAGTAACGGGGAGAACGTACAAACTCCTTACAGACAGCGCATGTAGTCAGGATCGAACCCAGGTCTCTGGAGCTGTAAGGCATCAACTCTACCGCTGCATTACTGTGCCTCCCTAAACAGCAGCACCACAGATATGTAAACATAGTACTCTGTTACAGCCCCAGAGACCCGGGTTCGATCCTGACAATGGGTGCCGTCTTAACGGAGTTTGTACATTCTCCCTGTGACCGCGTGGGTTTTCTCCAGGTGCTCCCAGCTCTTCCAAAGACGTGTAGGTTAATTGGCTTTGGTAAAATTGTCCCTAGTGTATAGGATAGTGTTAGTGTATGGGGTGATCGCTGGTAGGCGTGGACTCGGTGAGCTGGAAGACCTGTTTCCGCTCCATGTCTCTAAAGTCTATCCATGTGAGAAACTATCCATTTGTAATATCCTTTGCCAGTTACATGCACAAGAGACTGCAGATATCAAATGATTTGGATCAGGGGATTGAAGATTTTGTGGCCACGTTTGCAGACGATACGAAGATAGGTGGAGGAGCAGGTAGTGTGGAGTGGGCAGAGAAGGTTGGGAGAGTGGGCAGAGAAGTAGCAGACGGAATACAGTGTCGCAAAGTGTGTGGAGTCATGCATTTTGGTAGTAGGAATAAAGATGTAGACTATTTTCTAAATGGGGAGAGAATTCAGGATTCTGAGGTGCAAAGGGACTTGGGAGTGCTGGTGCAGGATTTCCAAAAAGTTACTTTGCAAGTCGAATGTCTCGTTCCACAATTGCTGCTTCCTGGACTCTATGCTGGAGTAATGAATAAGGAGATACAGGTACACACTGAGCAACAACATTGGAAAGGCTGTGTTTTGATTCAATGTCCCCATCTCCCGTCCGCTCATGAGCCTTTTGAAGACTTCTGCTGAAACGTGTTAACTCAGATCGGACAACTAACCTGCCAGTAGGGACATAGTTTTGGGTCTTAGTTACAGAATTCACACACTAATTCCTTAACAGCGGAGAATATGTACGTTACTGACACATTGCTGTAACACTTGGAGCGGGGACCTGCGGAACTCCCCCCCTTCCCGTGTCGAAGCTAACCTGACCCGTGGTGCGAACTTGTATAAAACACCTGGATTTAGATAACGGTTAACTAGTGTAACTGGACTAATAACCTGTGGCATGGAGCAATACTTCAGAAGCATGAGGTTGTATCTGACTGGAGAGTGTAATTAACCTGTTTAATTATAGTTTAGTTATTGAGAGTTTAAAGTTGAATAAGTAAATCAATCTGGTGTTTAATAAGTAAAATGTTAGTCTATGTAACACTGACCATGCTATGGGCAGAACGCTCGCCGATACTTTAGTCCTCCTCTGAAGAAATCTGACGTCCAGACCCAGTCGGCGAAGCATCATCTAATGTGCTTCACATACCCCTTTCCTCAGTTCGAGACAATGAGGGCTGAGGGATGAATGCTGGCCTTGTCTGTGGTATCCACAGCCTCAAGGACATGAATGGACATCCAGGACAAGAGGCTGGGTGGCGCAGTGGTAGAGTTGCTGCCTCACAGCGCGAGAGAGCCGGTCTCGGATGCTGCCTGTGTGGAGTTTGCACGTTCTCCCTGTGACTGCGTGGGTTCCCTCCCGGTGCTGCGGTCTCCACCCACATCCCAAAGACGTGCGGGTTTGCAGATTAATTTGCCTCTGTAAATGGCACTCCCTCACATGCAGGGAGTGGATGAAAACGTGGGATGACTTAGATCTGGTGTGAAAGGTAGATTGATGGTTAGAGCAGACTCTGCAGGGCCACAAGGCGTTAATTGCCCCAGTAAATTGCCCCGTGTGTAGGGAGTGGGTTCTGGAACATCATAACACAACAGGCCCTTTGGCTCGGTGTGAGCTTCCATCCAGTATTTCACTGCACCTCATTAACGCGACAATAATAAACGTCAACCTCAACCCCCCCCCCCACCAGACAGCGTGATCAACGTGTCTTCTACCAATCCCTGACTCGGACATCAAAGATGTTATGTGCAGGAAGGAACTGCAGATGCCGATTTACACTGAAGATAGACACAAAATGCTGGAGTAACACAACGGGTTGTGTTGTCACCATCTGGAATTGTCTTTCTAAACAAGAAGAAGCTGGCAAATAATGCTGTTTTCCAAAAGGAAGTGGTTAAATTCTCGTGGGAGTGGGGAAAGCCGTGAGAAAAGAGTGGGACTAAGTGGATAGTGCGGTCCTGGTGGGCGAATTTGTCTGTGTGCTTTGTGATTCTAATTAACCCCATTATAGCGCTGGTTATATTCCCAAAATGGAGCCTCGAGAGACTGCAGATGCTAGGAATCTTAAGCTGAATACAAAGTGCCGGATCCCGACCCGAAGCATGACCTATCCATCCACAACAGGTTTAGTGTAGATTAGAGATACAGCATGGAAACAGGACCTTCAGCCCACCCATCCGAGCCGACCATCGATCCCCGTACACTATCCCCCACACACACACACACACACAACAATTTACAATTCTGCCAAGCCAATTAACCTACAAACCTGCACGTCTTTGGAGTGTGGGAGGAAACCGGAGCTCCGGGAGAAACCCCACAGGGAGAACGTACAAACTCCGTACAGACAGTGCCCATAATCAGAATCGAACCGGGTCTCTGGCGCTGTGCTTTACCAACTTTACCACTGTGCTGCACAACCATTATGTTGTGGATGGATAGTGGAGGAGGCCCAGGACAGAAAGTCAGGCCCTCATATTCCTGTTCTCGAGCACCCCCTCCCATCTCCCTGTTCTAGAACAGAGCCCCCCCCCCCCATTCAATTCCAGAATGATCCCTCCCTTTATGTCCTAGAACAGTCCCCCAACATTTCCGTCTGAGGATGCATCCTGTAGACGGTTCCCGACCCAAAATATCGCCCATCCAGTCTCTCCATAGATGCCGCCTCTGACCCACTGAGTTCCTCCAGCACTATTTGTTTTGCAGCACATCTGTAGAACCGCTCCCTCCCATCCTGATCCAGAATCTCTCCACCCTACATTCGGAGCACTGATCCCACACGTTCTTCCTTAATTCTGTTCCAGGACAGTCTCCGCCCGTCCGTTCATAAACCAGTTCTTTCTCCACCCTGCCAGGCAGAAGCAGGATGGAGGTTGTTTGGGAAAGAACAGCATCGTAGCGCATCAGTTCCTCTGACCGGGCATTGTACTACATCCCAGAGAGACACAACATCCCGGAGTAACTCTGCGGGACACGCAGCATCTCTGGGGAAAAGAGATAGGTGACGTTTCGGGTCGAGACCCTTCTTCAGACTGAGTCAGGGGAGAGGGAACCGAGAGATATCGAAGATAAATAGAACAAATGAATGAAAAATATGCAAAAATCAATGATGATCAATGAACGGTAGAGCCCACAATGGACCATTGTTGGCTGCGGGGTAGGTTATAACGATTCTGAAGAAGGGTCCTGACCCAAAACGTCACCTAGTCCGATTCTTCAGAGATGCTGCCTGTCCCGCTGAGTTACTCCAGCTTTTTGTGTCAATCTTCAGTGTAAACCTGCATCTGCAGTTCCTTCCTGCACATTTTGTTTGTACCACATCCCACTTAGAGTCATAGAGTGATACAGTGTGGAAACAGGCCCTTCGGCCCAACTCGCCCACACCGACCAACAATGTTCCAGCTACACTAGTCCCACTTGCCTGCGCTTGGTCCAAAACCCTCCAAACCTGTCCTATCCATGTACCTGTCCAACAGTTTCTCAAATGATGGGATAGTCCCAGCCTCAACTACCTCCTCTGGCAGCTTGTTCCATTACCCACCACCCTCTGTGTGAAAAAGTTACCCCTCGGATTTCTATTAAATCTTTTCCCCTTCACCTTGAACCTGTCCTCTGGTCCTCCATTCCCCTACTCTGGGTAAAAGACTCTGTGCATCTACCCAATCTATTCCTCTCATGATTTTGTATACCTCTATAAGATCTCCCCTCATCCTCCTATGCTCCATGGAATAGAGACCCAGCCTACTCAACCTTTCCCTATAGCTCACACAATCTCGTCCCAGCAACATCCTCGTAAATCTTTTCTGAACCCTTTCAAGCTTGACTTGCTCTGTGATCTGCCGTCATGGACACATGTTGGCCGTTCCTTCAGCATCAGGTCAAAATCCCTTCAGGGACTTGTCTTCAGACTGTAGCCGTTTATCAATAAGGCTTGCTCACCCACAAGGGTAAGAATGCACGGGTCAATAATCGCAGCTGTCGCCACAACTTGCGAATCAGTAAATGAAACACTTTTACTGGGCGGCACGGTGGCGCAGCGGTAGAGTTGCTGCATCACGCAGGTTCGATTCTGACTACAGGTGCAGTAGGGACGGAGTTTGTCCCCTGTGATCAGTTTCCCCCCACACTCCAAAGACGTACAGGTTTATAGGTTAATTGGCTTGGTATAAATGTAAAATCTTCCTTGGTGTGTGTAGGATAGTGTTAGTGTGCTGGGATCGCTGTGCACTCGATGGGCCGAAGGGTCTATTTCCGCGCTGTATCTCTAAACTAAACTAAACTAAAGCTGTGCTCCATGGGAACGGTGAGCGTCGATGCTCGCGGGGGACGGGTACCTGTGTGGTGTCAATGCTCCCATCCATTGATGTCTCTGCTTGGTGTTCAGGAAGAGGAAGAGGAGGAGCAGGCCGCCACCTCGGCGTTGCCTTGTGCTCCCGAGGAGAAGAAGAAGATTCAAGATCCGGACAGCGAGGAGGTGTACGAGCTGGACGCCAGGCAGATCATCGAGTAAGTGCGGCATCCGGGGCAGGGGCAGAGTGGGTGGGAACCGGCTCAGGCAGAAGCAGGATGGAGGTGGTTTGGGAAAGAACTGCATCATGGTGCATCAGTTCCATAGACAATGTCCAATGTCCACAATGGGGTAGAGATGAAGCGACAGTAGCCTAGCTAATGGAAGAACCATTCAGATGCCTGATTATAGAGGGGAACAAGCTGTTCCTGAATCTGGCGGTGTGCACTTTCAGGGTTCTGTACCGGCCGGAGATATCTGCATGGGGAGTAATCTGGAATGAGATCAGTGTGTGCTAACCTGGAACACGGTGGGAGTAGACTGATCTGGAACAGAGTGAGTGGACTGATCTGGAACAAGGAAACCAAGATGGCGGCGCGCATAGTCGCAGCGGCCCCTCGGGAGATAAACGGAGAGTTAAAAAATGAGTTTTGTGTGTCTTGTCCAGTCTGTCCGAGATATATGTATAGTAGGAACATGCTCCTAAACATCGGGGCTAACCACAGCAGTAAGACGGGCGCGTTTTGGTGCGATTTAGAAAAAATACGCCGTTATGAACTACTACCACCGGCTGCGAATTCAAACATAACGGCCACAGAAAGTAGGAACATGCTCCTAAACATCGGGGCTAACCGCAGCAGCAGTACGGGCGCGTTTTGGTGCGATTTAGACAAAATACGCCGTTATGGATTACTACTACCGGCTGCAAAGTCAAACATAACGGCCACAGAAAGGTATACGAACGGAGAGTGGAGGCGGGAGAGGAGAGAGAGGAGGAGGAGGAGACGCAAGCGGTGCGAGAGGAGGCAGAAACGGGGTAAAAGAGCAGGCTCTTACACGAGGCGGAGACGGGGGAAAAGAGCAGGCATCTGCGCCAGGCTAACAGCTAACCCCACCCGACCTGCAGTGCCCTCTCTTCTCCTCTCTAATGTCCGCTCCCTGGACAACAAACTTGACGAACTACGTCTTCTCATAACAACATACAGGGACATTAGAGACTGCTGTGTGTTTGTTTTCACGGAATCTTGGCTCCACGGTAATGTCCCAGACACAGCAATACAGCTGGAGGGAATGACATCGTTCCGTGCGGACAGAGAGGCAGCTGGCTCTGGTAAGAGCCGAGGTGGAGGCCTGTGCGTGTACATAAACAAGGACTGGTGTGTGAACGCTACGATAGCCGGGAAACACTGCTCTCCGCTGATAGAATTCCTCATCGTGAAATGTCGGCCTTCCTATCTGCCGAGGGAATTCTCCGTTGTTTTTGTTGTGGCTGTATATGTTGCTCCAAGTGCTAATGTAAATTCAAAGGCCAACGAAGCACTGGGAGCTCTGCATGACGCCATCAGTGAGTTCCAGACCAAACATCCTGATGGCTTCATTGTGGTGGCCGGGGATTTTAATCACACCAGCCTTAAGACGGTGCTCCCAAAATTCAAGCAATATGTGGATTTTGAGACCAGGGGAGAGAACATCTTGGACTTGGTTTACACCAACACCCCAGAGGCTTACAAGGCAGCCCCACGCCCTCACCTGGGCCACTCGGACCACATTTCAGTGTTTTTAACACCAGCCTACAGACCTCGGCAGAAACAAGTCAGAGCGGAGAGAAAACACACCAGGGTCTGGCCAGAGGGAGCAGCCTCAGCACTGCAGGATTGCTTCCTGCACACTGACTGGGATGTGTTCAGGACAGCGGCATCCTATGACGACCTCATCAACATCGAGGAGTACGCAGAGACTGTAACCAGCTACATTGCCAAGTGCATCGAGGATGTCACCATCATGAAAACCTTCACTGCACGTGGAAACAAAAAGCCATGGATGACAGCAGAGGTACGCTCACTGCTGAGGGCTCGTGATGAAGCCTACAGAGCCGGTAACACATCCGCTCTACGATCTAGCAGGACTGCACTGGAAAAAGGAATCAGGGCAGCGAAACGTGCCTACGCGGGAAAAATCCAGGGACACCTCTGTGACACAGGAGACACCAGGAGGATGTGGAAGGGAATCCAAACACTGACGGGGTACAAGGCAAGGCAGCAGGTAACTGACACGGATTCTTCTCTCCCAGATGAACTAAACAACTTCTTCGCTCGTTTTGATGCAGCAAACACCACACCCAAGGGGAGTGCCAGTCCCCGCATACAAACAGACCAGCCAGTACTGACCATAGACCCGATGGACACACGGAGAATCCTGTCTAAGGTCAACCCGTGGAAAGCAGTCGGACCCGATAACATCCCAGGACGTGTGCTTAAGGAATGTGCTGAGGAGTTAGCATATGTGCTAACGGACATCTATAACATCTCCCTCAGTCAAGCCATTGTCCCCACATGCCTCAAAACGAGTACAATAATCCCAATAGCGAAGAAACCAGTTGTGGCCTGCCTAAATGATTACCGCCCTGTCGCCCTGACCCCAATAATAATGAAGTGTTTTGAACGCCTGGTGAAACCCCACATTACTGCCAGCCTCCCCTCATCGTTAGACCCCCTCCAGTTTGCCTATCGCCCCAACCGTTCTACAGAGGATGCCATCTCTACCACGCTGCACACAGTGTTCACGCATCTGGAAAAAAGTAACACATACGCCAGAATCCTGTACATTGACTTCAGCTCTGCGTTCAACACCATCATCCCACAGAGACTTGTGGAGAAACTAACCCTGCTGGGCCTCAACACCACCCTGTGTCACTGGATCTTGGACTTTCTGACAGAGAGACCACAGACAGTCCGTGTGGGCAAGAACACTTCAGGCTCGATCACGCTGAGCACCGGCTCACCTCAAGGCTGTGTGCTCAGCCCGCTGTTCACATTGCTCACACATGACTGTGCTGCCAGATTCAGGGAAAATAAGATCATAAAATTCGCGGATGACACAACAGTGGTGGGACTCATCAGCGGAGATGATGAATCAATGTACAGGGAGGAAGTAAAGCAACTAGTGGACTGGTGCGGCAAAAATAATCTAGAAGTAAATGTGGAAAAAACAAAGGAGACGGTTGTCGACTTCAGGAGGGCGCAGCCAAAGCATGCACCCCTTAACATCAGTGGCGCCACAGTGGAGAGAGTGGAGAGCAAAAGTTCCTCGGGGTGCAAATTACAGACAGCCTCACCTGGTCCAGAAACACCACTGGGACCGTCAAAAGGGCCCATCAGCGACTGCACTTCCTGAGGAAACTAAAACAGGCCTCACTCCCCACCAACATCCTCAGGACTTTCTACAGGGGTATGGTGGAGTCTGTACTCACGTACTGTTTAAATACGTGGTACTCCACCTGCAACTGCTCGGACAGGAAGGCTCTGCAGAGGGTAGTGAGGGGAACAGAGAAGATCATTGGCGTCTCCCTACCCTCGGTACAAGAACTGTTCCTGAGCCGCTGTCGGAAAAAAGCCCCAAAAATTGCTACGGACAAACTGCACCCCCTCCACATACACCTGGATCTCCTGCCATCAGGCAAGAGATATCGCAGCATCAAAGTCCGGACTACAAGACTGCTAAGCAGCTTCCTGCCATATGCTGTGAGGCTGCTAAACAGCCACTCTGTACTCACAGTCACCTGATTCTGCGGCTTGGCACGGACACTATAATAACTGGCACTGGCCACTTCAATAACTGGCACTGGCCACTCAAATCAGCCACCCCGGACATGTTTATGATTGGTCTCACTGTATTTTAATGTTTGTATCTATTTTAACTTATACTGTTCCATCAGGGACTGGATTGTTTTTAGTGTTATTATTATGTGTGAAATGTTTTAAACGTCATGTGCGATGCTCCGGTATTCGCTGGGAAACGTCTTTTCGTTTTGCACTGCACAACTGTTGCTTGCAAGATGACAATAAATGAATTGAATTGAACAAGCGAGTGGACTGATCTGGAACAGTGAACTGATCTGGAACAGTGAGTGGACTGATCTGGAACACTGAGTGGACTGATCTGGAACAGTGGACTGATCTGGATCAATGAGTGAACTGATCTGGAACAGTGAGTGGACTGATCTGGAACAGAGTGAGTGGACTGATCTGGAACAGTGAGTGGGCTGATCTGGAACAGAGTGAGTGGACTGATCTGGAACAGGGTGAGTGGACTGATCTGGAACAGTGAGTGGGCTGATCTGGAACAGAGTGAGTGGACTAATCTGGAACAGAGTAAGTGGACTGATCTGGAACAGTGGACTGATCTGGAACAGTGAGTGGGCTGATCTGGAACAGAGTGAGTGGACTGATCTGGAACAGGGTGAGTGGACTGAAGTGGAATGGGATATATTTGTGGGCTGACCTGGAACAGTCAGAGTGGACTGATCTGGCACCGTATGGAAGATGAAATGCAAGGCGGGGTAGTGTGAAGCGTAGAGTGTTTCCTTTGTCCGATGCAGCGCGGTGACTGGGAATCTTTGCCTCATGCAGGAATGCCAAGCAGGACGTGGATGATGAGTACAGCGAGCCGCTCTCCAGTATACGCGGGCTACAGTCCTACTACGCAGTGGCCCACGCGGTGACTGAGAGGGTGGATATTCAGTCCACGCTGCTCGTGAACGGGTTACTGAAACAATATCAGGTAATGGAGTGCTACTCCCTTTGCTTTTAAAGACGGCTGTGCGGACCAAGACATTGGGTATTCTTAAGACACAGATTGGCCGATACTTGATTAGTATGGGTGTCAGGGGTTATGGGAGGAAGACAGGAGAGTGGGGTTATTCCAGCGCTTTGAGACCATCTCCACCCTTTACTTACCAAATAAATCGCTGGAGATGCAAGGAAGTTCAGATGCTGACATCTTGAACAAAACGCAGTGCCGGAGGTCGGCAGCGGGTCAGGCTGCATCTGTGGAGGAAATAGACAGGCGACGTCCCCCGTCGGAACCCTGCTTGAATCGGTCAGAAGATGGGTCCCGACCCGAAATGTCACCTGTTTTGCCACAGACGGCTGTGGAGGCCAAGTCATTGGGTATTTTTAAGGCAGAGATTGACGGATTCATGATCAGTAAGGGTGTCGAGGGCTATGGGGGGAAGGGCAGTAGAATCTCTTGAGAGGGAAAGATAGATCAGCCATGATTGAATGGCGGAGTAGACTCAATGGGCCGAATGGCCTCATTCTGTTCCTATAATTTATGAAAAGCCTCAATAGACAATAGGTGCAGGAGTAGGCCATTCGGCCCTTCGAGTCAGCACCACCATTCACCGTGATCATGGCCTCTTAAATGCCACTATCGTATCTCTTCACCGTCACCCCTGGCAGCACGTTCCAGACTCAATGGGTAAAATGGTTAATTCCCGGGATGGCGGGACTGTCATATGCTGAGAGAATGGAGCAGCTGGGCTTCTACACTCTGGAGTTTAGAAGGATGAGAGGGCATCTCTTTGAAACATATAAGATTGTTAAGGGTTTGGACACGCTAGAGGCAGGAAACATGTTCCCGATGTTGGGGGAGTCCAGAACCAGGGGCCACAGTTTAAGAATAAGGAGTAAGCCATTTAGAACGGAGACGAGGAAACACTTTTTCTCACAGAGAGTGGTGAGTCTGTGGAATTCTCTGCCTCAGAGGGCGGTGGAGGCAGGTTCTCTGGATGCTTTCAAGAGAGAGCTAGATAGGGCTCTTAAAAATAGCGGAGTCAGGGGATGTGGGGAGAAGGCAGGAACGGGGTACTGATTGGGGATGATCAGCCATGATCACATTGAATGGCGGTGCTGACTCGAAGGGCCGAATGGCCTACTCCTGCACCTTTTGTCTATTGTCCATTGTCTATAATGGCCTCATTCTGCTCCTGTGAATTATTAATTCATGAAATTGCTGGGGGTGTGCGTGTGTGCGTGCGCGTGTGTGTGTGCGCGCGCTGAATAACCTATTGCTTTGTTGTCCGTTCTCTGTGGCGCCATTAACGCTTCGCAGGTCAAGGGTCTGGAGTGGCTCGTGTCGCTGTACAACAACAACCTGAATGGCATCCTGGCCGATGAGATGGGTTTGGGGAAGACCATTCAGACCATTGCCCTCATCACCCACCTCATGGAGCACAAGCGCATCAACGGACCATTCCTCATCATCGTGCCTCTCTCGTAAGGAGATCTTTAGTTTAGTTTAGAGATACAGCGCGGAAACAGCCCCTTCGGCCCACCAAGTCCGCACTGACCAGCGATCCCCACGCGCTAACAATCTCCATTGGGCCACACTCACCCTAAGCACTGGGGGGCAATGGTACATTTTTATACCAAGCTGATTAACTTACAATCCCGTACGTCTTTGGAGTGTGGGAGGAAACCGGAGATCTCAGAAAAAAACCCACGCAGGTCACGGGGAGAACGTACAAACTCCGTACACACAGCACCCCAAGTCAGGATTGAACCCGGGTCTCTGGCGCTGTGAGGCAGCAACTCTACCGCTGTGCCACTGTGCCGCACTCTCAGTACCGGAGATGCCACAGATCTCCGCTCTGCTCCCTTTATGCCCCGGATGTTGAGGCAGGAATTTTCACCAGAATTACGGAGAATGCCACCTTCCACCATTTAGTTAGTTCAGTTTATTGTCTCGTGCACCGAGGTACAGTGAAAAGCTTGTTGTTGCGTGCTATCAAGTCAAAGAAAAGACTGCATGAATACAATCTAGCTATCCACAGTGCACAGATACAGGATAAAAGGAATAACATTTAGTTGACTTTAGTTCAGTTTATTGTCACGTGTACCGAGGTACAGTGAAAAGCTTGTTGTTGCGTGCTAACCAGTCAGTGGAAAGACAATATATGATTACAATCGATCCATTTACAGTGTACAGATACATGATAAGGGAATAACGTTTAGTGTAAGGTCAAGCCAGCAAAGTCCGATTAAGGATAGTCCTCTTTTTAAAGGAATATTTCACATCCATTTTGAACCATGGTGTATCCAAGGGAGCCCAATTTTTTTTAGATTTAGAGATACAGCCTGGAAACGGGCCCTTCGGCCCACCGAGTCCACACCGACCATGGATCACCCTCACACACTAGTTCGATGTTATCCCACTTTCTCATCCACTCCCTACTCACAAGGGGCAATTAAGCTACAAATCCGCGCCTCTTTGGGACGTGGGAGGTAACCGTAGCCCCCAGAGGGAACCCACGCGGTCACAGGGAGAACGTGCAAATGCCTGAGGTCAGGATCGGACCCGGGTCTCTGGCACTGCGATGCCATGCTTTGGATTTGAATCATCAGGGTCTGTGGTGAGCTCTGGGCGTGCTTCCAGCGCTGTAACCACACCCAGTACTCTGTACACTCAGCGGGCGGTATTTACTATGCGGTGAGACACACCTCCAGTCACAACTCTGATTATCTTCACAGAACTCTCTCAAACTGGGCTTACGAGTTTGACAAGTGGGCACCGTCCGTATCGCGGATCTCCTACAAGGTAACGCCACCCTCCGCTCTCCCACTCTCCGCTTCCTGCTGTTGTGAGCCGGGGCCGGTAGTGATCATCTCGCTCTCTGTTCTTCCACTACTCAGGGCTCCCCTGCTGCTCGAAGGGCCTTTGTCCCACTGCTTCGCAATGGCAAGTTCAATGTCCTGCTCACCACCTACGAATACATCATCAAGGACAAGCACGTTCTTGCCAAGGTAAACGTTTCCTCACCCTCCTTGAAGATGTCCCTCATTCCCCTCCGCCTCCTGCAGAGATGTTGACGATGACACTTTATTGTCACTTGTACCCAGGTGCAGTGAAATACTTTGCTTTTGCACACAAAGTACACAAAAGAGTCGCCACAGAGTGACAAAAAGTACTCATCCTTTTTTCGTCCACCTCCCTGGGTCCCCCTTAGATCTTGGTGCCCCCCCCCCATATGGGTCCCCTTGGTTCTCGATGGTCCCCTCCCCCCCCCCCACTATGGGTCCCCCTTGGTTCTCGATGGTTCCCCCCCCCCCATGCCGGGTCCACCTTAGTTCTTCCGCGGCCCCTCCATGCCGGGTCACCCATCTTGCCAGTAAACCTCAGTGTGACTCTCCGACCTGGGCCCCATCTGGACTGGTGCTGGGTATCATCTTGTAACCATCTCCGCACACATCCCCCCCCTCTGTGTGTCTGCTTGTTTGTGAGCCGCGCCACCCACACAGCGGAACCAGGATGATCCGCCGCTCAGTTTCCGTGGTGGCTCCGTTGCTTCACTGGAGCCATGCCTCCCACACATTGCGCTTTAAACACATTGGACCCCTTTGTTTCCCACACGCCCTCTAAACTCGCCAAGTTCACTGGAAAAATCTATAACACCTGCCCGGCAAAAATCGGGTCCACCACCGATTTTGCCGGCAGCGTTCGGTTCCAGAGCTTTGCTGGATAATCCGGGGGAGGGGGACGGCGAGATACCGGCCGCGGAAGTCGGCTATGGGAACGGATCTGCCGGCTCTGGCTGGGCCGAGGCTCCAGAGCTCTGGTGACTGGGGCAAATCTGACCCACCGATCGGCCACCTCACCTGGCTGAGGGGCCAGATTTTCGGGTGGGGGGGGACTTGTGAGGGGGATTTCAAGTGTGCTCTTGTAATTTAGAGGTCCGGTGCCCCTCGTCCACAATCATGTACAGCCCAACAGATCTGTGGGCAGAGAAAGACCGAGGGGAGAGAGTCCAGTTGTGCTTATTTAGTGTATACAAATCATGAGAGGAATAGATCAGGTAGATGCACAGAGTCTCGTGTCCAGAGTAGGGGAATCAAGAACCGGGGGTTTAAGGTGATGAAGGAAAAGATTTAATAGGAATATGAGGGGCAGCTTGTTCCATACTCCCACCACCCTTTCTGCGAAAAAGCTACCCCTCAGATTCATGTTAAATCTTTCCCCCTTCACCTTGGGGGCGCCGCATGATGGCAGCCTCGCCAACAGTCTGTCTGTCTTTTCGCCTTTTTTTTGTTATTTTTGTGTTTTAAAAGTTTGTGTTAATGTTCTCCGGTTTGTTTTATGTGGGGAGGGTGTCTGGGGAAACTTTTTTTCAACCTCTTACCTTGCCGGAGATGCGATTGTTTTCCGGATCGTATCTCTGGTCCCTCTGCGGCCTAACATCGTGGAGCTGGCAGCCTTGCTCGGGACTGACTTTGAGTCCCACCGCGGGGCAGTGGACTTACCATCGGAGCTGATCCCTTGCCTGGGATCGACGCTCCAACCACGGCCTGCGGATTTCACCATCGAGGAGCTCGCAGTCTCGGGTAGAGACCGATGTCGGGAAGCTCCAAACGTCGCAGAAGGTTTCGACCAGCCCCGAACCGGGGTCAGATCACCCGGCGCGGGGGAGCTGAGATTCCCCCCCCACCCCCCCCCCCCGATGCAGGAGCTTGATCGCCCCGACGCAGAGGCCTGACTGCCGGCTACGGGAGCCAAGATTGTCCCGCCAACGGAAGGCTCGAGGCCCCCGACCGCTGGAGGACAAAGAAGGGAAGATATTGAACTTTTGTTCGCCTTCCATCACAGTGAGGAATGTGGAGGAGTCACTGTGGTGGGTGTTTTATGTTAAAATGTATTTTGTGTGTTCTGTTGCTTTTTATTGGTATGACTATGGCAAATGAAATTCCTCGTAAGTTGCAAAATAGACTTGGCTAATAAAGTATGATTATGATTAAAGCCATGTCCTTAGGTCCTCGATTCATCTACTCCGTGCAAGAGACTCTGTGCATCTACCCGATCTATTCCTCATGGTTTTGAACGCTAAATAAATTCAACGGAGCTCTGTGTTCTCGGCTTTCTCTGCCCACAGGTCCGTTGGAAGTGCATGATTGTAGATGAGGGGCATCGGATGAAGAACCATCACTGTAAGCTGACGCAAGTGCTGAACACTCACTACGTGGCTCCACGCCGCCTCCTGCTGACCGGCACGCCGCTGCAGAACAAGCTGCCCGAGCTCTGGGCCCTCCTCAACTTCCTGCTGCCCACCATCTTCAAAAGCTGCAACACCTTCGAGCAGTGGTTCAATGCCCCCTTTGCCATGACGGGCGAGAAGGTACGTGAGGGGTGAGGGGGGTGGGGGGTGGGGGTGAGGGGTGAGGGGGGTGGGGGGTGGGGGTCATCTCCTGAAGGCACACACTGATCTAGACCTGGGCTGCTCAGTCAGATTGTATTAGGACATAGTAGAGGGTGGTGCAGCGGTAGAGTTGCTGCCTCACAGCGCCTGAGACCCAGGTTCGATCCTGACTACGGGTGCTGCCTGTACGTTCTCCCCGTGGTTTTCTCTGAGATCTCCGGTTTCCTCCCACCCTCCAAAGACGTACAGGTTTGTAGGTTAATTGGCTTGGTATCATTGTAAATTGTCCCTAATGTGTATAGGATAGTGTTAGTGTGCTGGGATCGCTGGTCGGTGCGGACTCGGTGGGCGCTGTCTCTCTAAACTAAACTAGACTCGAGGGCCAGAACGATAGGGAGAGGTTGGACAGGCTATGACTTTGTTCCTTTGAGCGCCGGAGGCTGAGGGGTGATCTTTAATGCATAGGAAGGAACTGCTGGTGCTGGTTTAAACCGAAGATAGACACAAAAAGCTGGAGTAACTCAGCGGATCAGGCAGCATCTCTGGAGAGAAGGAATGGGTGACATTCGGGTCTGAAGAGGGGTCTCGACCCGGAACATCACCCATTCCTTCTCTCCAGAGATGCTGCCTGACCCGCTGAGTTACTCCAGCATTTTGGGTGATCTTCAATGGTATGGGTGAAGGGTCATGACCTGAAATTTCACCTAGCCGTGTTCTCCAGGATGCTGCCTGACCCGCTGAGTTACTCCAGCACTTTGTGCCTTTTTGGCATCTGACGTCTCACTTTCCCTTGGCGTAACACAGGTCGATTTGAACGAAGAGGAGACGATCCTGATCATCCGGCGCTTGCACAAGGTCCTCCGGCCCTTTCTGTTGCGGCGATTGAAAAAGGAGGTGGAAGCACAGCTTCCCGAGAAGGTAACGAGCCAGTCTGGCGTGCGGAGTGGAGGGCCAGTAGCTTCCAGACTGACACCTGGTGTGGAAGGCAGGGGCACATGGCCTTGTCTTTATAGACTGTCCATGATGCTTTTACTGGCATAGAAATGTGACTGGGCGGTCACGGTGGTGCAGCAGTAGAGTTGCTGCCTTACAGCGAATGCAGCGCCGGAGACCCGGGGTTCGATCCCGACCACGGGTGCTGTCTGTACGGAGTTTGTACGTTCTCCCGTGACCTGCGTAGGTTTTCTCCGAGATCTTCGGTTCCTCCCGCATCCCAAAAACGTACAGGTTTGAAGGTTAATTGGCTTGGTAAATGTAAAAATTGTCCCTAGTGGGTGTAGGATAGTGTTAATGTGCGGGGATCACTGGTCGGCGCGGACCCTGGTGGGCTGAAGGGCCTGTTTCCATGCTGAATCTCTCTCTAGCATTTTTGTCTACCTAAACTAAACTAAGTTGGTTTATTTTTTTTTATCTCCCAGCTTTCCATCCTCCCTCCAACCCCCTCACCATAATCAGTCTGTGTCGGCCTATGACCTGCCGCACTTTGTCCTGCCTCTCTATTCCAGGTTTCTTCCACCTTTTCCCCTTCTCCTATCCCCCCCCCCACACCCTAGAATCACTAAAGAAGAGTCCCGACCCTGAAACGTAACCTATCCATGTTCTTCTGAGATGCTGCCTGACCCGCTGAGTTATTCCAGCACTTTGTCTCTTTTGCTGGCATTGGCACGGTCGGGACTTGGGTGACTGAGGGCGCAGTTGCCTGAGGAGGGGGGGTGGGGGGCACGAGGGGCTGGATCTGAGCGGAAGGACCTCCAGCAGATCCCTGGTGCAAGGTGCGGCTGCCCCAGCTAACATGCTGCCCTGTCCCCTGCGCAGGTGGAGTACGTCATTAAATGCGACATGTCGGCATTGCAGAGGGTGCTGTACCAGAACATGCAGGCCAAGGGAGTGCTGCTCACCGACGGCTCAGAGAAGGACAAGAAGGTTTGGCAGCAACCATTAAATTCAATGCAATGATACGTTATTGTCACGTGTACCTAGATACTGTGGAGTGCTATGCTTTGTTCACATCCCGGTCAAATCATACAGCAGACCTCACACAAACAGTACACAAGGGTTGCCACATTCGCCAAACAGCCCTACTGCTTGTCGCCGCCGGGTCCCCCTTCGGTCTCGGCGGCCCCCCTCACCCTCCACTGCAGCAACCCGTCCATGTTTGTGGCTCGAGGCAGAGTTGGGCGGTCACGGTGGCGCAGCGGTAGAGTTGCTGCCTTACAGCGAACGCAGCGCCGGAGACCCGGGTTCCATCCCGACTACATGTGCTGTCTGTACTGAGTTTGTACGTTCTCCCCGTGACCTGCGTGGGTTTCTCCGAGATCTTCGGTTTCCTCCCACACTCCAAAGGTTTGTAGGTTAATTGGCTTGTAAATGTAAAAATTGTCCCTAGTGGGTGGAGGAAAGTGTTAATGTGCAGGGATCGCTGGTCGGCAAGGACCCGGTGGGCCGAAGGGCCTGTTTCCGTGCTGTATCACTAAACTAAACTAAAGTTCAAAGTCCACGGTGGGCGAGCGGGGCGGATCCACCGCCCTCTGTTTGGATACCCTGAATACTGAACACTTTATTGTCTCAGTGATATTCTTTGTTTTGCATAGCCAAGGTATGCAAAGAGCCAGCACATAAAGGGCGCCGAAAGGTACAAAGTATCCTTATCTCTTCCCAGTCCTCACGGTGTTCAACCACGCCGGGTCCTCCTTTGTTCCCGGTGGCGCGTGACCTCCGGCTCCCAGGTAGCATGTCCTCGACCGCCGGCACCCTCAACGACCACCGCACCGACTCTTTGTTGATCGGCAACGGGTCCGCTCCTGACGCCTCCACTCTGTCCATGGGGCACCGTCCACCCAGGCTCGCGGCATCGGCCGAGAGGACGACAAGCGAGTCGGTTCGGCCGATTGTTACCGCCGCGGCCGGAGCAGCGGTTGTTGACCCCGGAGTGACTCCCCCGCGCGGCACCTGCATGGCCGTCTCACGGTGTTGCCGTTGCCGCCCCCTCACCGGCAGCGACAGGTCTTCATTCACCCCTGTGTGTGTGTGTGTGTGTGGGGGGTGCAGTCAGTCTAACCCCTTGGGTCCAGCTACGACTCATGGCAGCACGGTCGTGCAGCGGTAGAGCTGCTGCCTCACAGCGCCAGAGACATGGGTTCCATCCTGACCACGAGTGCTGTCTGTACGGAGTTTGTACATTCTCCCCGTCACCAAATGGGTTTCCTCCGGGTGCTCCGGTTTCCTCCCACACTCCAAAGACCCTCTACCTCGGGTGGGGTTGGGGGCAGAGAAGCTTCTGACCTTCTAAGCAGGCCTCCAGGAGAATTGCATTTCCCTTGATCGTGTATTATCCGTGTGTTACAAACCTTTTCTGTTGAGGTTAGACTTTGACTTTTAACCGTGAACTCTCTGCCAACTCCTCTACAGGGCAAAGGAGGCACCAAGACTCTGATGAACACCATTATGCAGCTGAGGAAGATTTGCAATCACCCGTACATGTTCCAGCAGATTGAGGTAGGCAGCCCTGCCCAGGGGCCATGTCACTGGGTCGGTGCAACAAGGGACTCGATTCTTCTCCTTAAGCCTCCCCCCCCAAATCCCATCCCCCCAATCCGACTAATCTCACCGTACGGCTGCAGAAACAAGGAACTGCAGATGCTGTGTTACCAAATAAAAGACACAGAGTGCTGGAGTAACTTAGCGGGTCAGGCAGTATCCCTGGAGAACATGGATAGGTGATAGGTGACGTTTCGGGTCAGGACCCTTCTTCAGACTGATGTTTTACCTCAGAGGGAAGAAGGGTCCCGACCCGAAATGTCACCTATCCATGTTCTCCAGGATGCTGCCTGACCCGCTGAGTTACTCCAGCACTCTGTGTCTATCCTCACTTGACAACTTCTACTCGAGTGCGTGTTTGTCCCCGGGGTGGGTAAGTCATCAGGCAGAGCGATGCAGAGCGGAGGTGAAAGGGGAGGGTACACGGGTAGAAGGGAGAAGCCGTGACTCCTGAGCTTGGGGCAAATGATTATAAGGCAGAGGAGCTGAATTAGACCATTCGGCCCATCGAGTCTACTCTGCCATTCGATCATGGCTGAGTAGACTCAAATGTTTCCCTCTCAATCTTTTCCCCCTAACCATTGACGCCCTTACTAATCAAGAATCAGTCAATCTCCGCTTACCATATAACCATATAACAATTACAGCATGGAAACAGGCCATCTCGGCCCTTCTCGTCCGTGCCGAACACTTACTCTCACCTAGTCCCATCTACCTGCACTCAGACCATAACCCTCCATTCCTTTCCCATCCATATACCTATCCAATTTATTTTTAAATGATAAAATCGAACCTGCCTCCACCACTTGAAATATACCCAATGACTTGGCCTCCACTTGATGGGCCGAATGGCCTAATTCTACTCCTAGAACTAACGAACTGTGTGATAGGCTGGATATGGTGTTTCTCGGTTAAGTTTTGCTTTGATGGGTAAGACATGGATAAGATTCCTCTGGGAATTGAGGACATTGCCATGATTATTCATGTCCTTTCTATTTCATTTCTTGACACTTTGTCTTTATTGACTAGGAATCCTTCTCAGAACACCTGGGATTTACAGGAGGCATTGTGCAAGGGTAAGTCAGACACGTCTCCAACAGCCTAACCACTTGGGATGAGTGGGCTAAGTGTTTAATGAATTGAAACAAGTGAGTGAGTTTCATCAATCGAGCGTGAACCATATTTCCCTGACTAGGCTTCGACACACACGGCAAATGTGTGTTGAATTCAAACCAAGCTGCTGCCAGACAAGAACAAACAATAGTAAATGAAAGTTTAAAAAACAAACTGTGGGTGCTGTAAATCTTAAACTATAAAACCAGAAGTGCTGGAAACACTCAGCGGGTCAGGCAGCATCTGCGGAAAGAGAATCAGCATTAATGTTTCAGGTCCGAGAACTGGTCGAAGGATCACGGACTCGTCTCCACAGATGCTGCCCTGCCCTGTGGAGTGTTTGTGGCATCTTGTTTTTATTTGAGACGTAGATGGTGATGGTTTTGGCTGTGGGAGCACTGTGTGTGTGTGGCGGTGGATGTGGTGTTGGGTGTTGAGTAGGGAGTGTCGCTGTTCGCTGGCAGGGCTGACCTTTACCGGGCCTCGGGGAAGTTTGAGCTGCTGGACCGGATCCTCCCCAAACTGCTGGTGACGAACCACAGGGTGCTGCTCTTCTGCCAGATGACCTCGCTCATGACCATCATGGAAGACTACTTCGCCTACCGCAGCTTCAAGTATCTCCGGCTGGATGGTGAGTGGCACATCTAATTCCCACCCCGACTAGACACCCCTTCTGCTTCAACCTCCCACCGATTTAGCCTCGCAGATACAGCACAGAATCAAGCCCCGTTCGGCCCATTGAGTCCGCGCCGACCAGCGATCCCCGCACACTAACACTATCCTACACACACTAGGGACAATTTACAATAATACCAAGCCAATTACAAACCTGCACTTCTTTGGAGTGCGGGAGGAAACAGGACATCCGGAGAAAACCCACGCAGGTCACGGGGAGAATGAGCAAACTCCGTACAGACAGCACCCATAATCAGGATTGAACCCGGGTCTCTATCAGTGTATGGCAGCAACTCTAACGCTGCTCCACCCCTAGTCTGATAGTTTAGTCAGAGGGTGGTGAATCTGTGGAATTCATTCCTACAGACGGCTGTGGAGGCCAAGTCAATGGATATTTTTAAGATGGAGATTGACAGATTCTTGATTAGTACGGGTGTCAGAGGTTACGGGGAGAATGGGGTTGAGAGGGAAAGATAGCAGAGTAGATTTGAAAGGCTGAATGGCCTCATTCTGCTCTTGGAAGTTATGAAGTTTAGTTTAGAGATACAGTGTGGAAACACAGAGTCCACATCATCCATCGATCACACTACACTAGCTCTATCCTACACAGTCGGGACAATCTACAGAGCCCAGTTAACCGACAAACCTGTACGTCTTTGGAGTGTGGGGGGAAACCAGAGCACCCGGAGAAACCCCACACGGTCACAGGCAGAAGGTAAAAAAACTCCGTGCAGACAGCACCCGTTTGTCAGCGGGACAGGCAGCATCTCTGGAGGAAAAAGGAACAGACGTTTTATCGAGTCGAGA